>JAQZBX010062639.1:0-16842 GCA_029593785.1 Cabassous unicinctus
GGGCTGCTCTCACACTGCCACTATCAGAACCTGTGTCTCCCTCCCTTACACATGCTGAGGCCTCAGATCTCAGGGGTTTCTGTTTAAGGTCATCAGGTTCATGAGGTGGTTTGGGAAAGGGGCAATCAGCCTTTTATTACTCCATGGAGTACACAGGACAAATGTTGAAACACCTCACACTGTAGTTGGTTGTGTGATTTCAAAATTTCCAAAATCACAAAGAATGCCCTAATTAGGGAAAGACAAGGAAGTTTCCTTTCTGTATTAGATTTTTAAAATTCAAGGATAGTCCCTGAGGTTCCTGAGAAATCAGATCCTGCTGATCCATGGCAGAGTCATTTCTGCCTCCATGAAGGACACTCTGCTTAGTGTGCATGCAAGAATATTTTCTTCTATTGCAATGAAACTTTTCTAATTCAGGTAATTCAGTAGAGGACACAGACTACTAAAGCTATAGAGATTCCCTGGGAAACTGTAAGAAGTAGAGGAAGCCCCAGGCCCTGGCAGGAAACCAGCTAAAACCTACCCTGCACCTGCCCCTGGGACTGAGCCCTGTGCTATGTGGGCCTTGAGCTCCCATAGCAGACCAGCCCACTCCCTGAAGGGGAGGTTTGTGGCCGGGCTCACACACCTTTCCCTCAATGTGACTGGCACAGGATTACATGACTTTGTCCTCAGACCTTAGGTTTGACATATGCAGATAGAACTGGTTCTTGGCATTGTCCCTGGAGGTGGTGAATCTGCCCTTCATAGAATCTGCATAGTCTATGTAATTACTAACACTGTTAATGTATGAGACCCACTCCAGCCCCTTTGCTGGAGCCTGGTGGACACAGATCATAGCCTAGTTATTGAAGGTGAATCCAGAGGCTGCACAGGAGAGTCTCAGAGACCCTCTAGGGTGGGCCAAATCTCCCTCAGACTCCACCAGCTGCTCCTCACACTGGACACCTGTAATCAATGAAAGTAAAATTTGATTCACAGAGTGGGACACCAACACACATGCCCTCCTCACACACACACTGAATCCCACCCATAGCATCACCTCCAGATTCTCCATAATATTATCATGGAAAATTGACAACAGAAATGCCCAGTTCAGCACACCCTTCATGGTGCCTCCTCTTCCTTCCTCCTGTGCATGGAAAGGAAGAGCTCAGACAACCAGGGTGGGGTCTCCTCTCTCAAAGCTTCAGGAACTGGGCCTGGGCTGGTATCCAGGATGAGAGGGAGGGGCACCATTTGCATGTCCATCCCCATGGGGCATGGGGCAAATCAGCTCCCTCCCTTCTCATAAGCTCTCTCCTTGGATATGCCGTCTTTGATTCCAGAGTTCTCTGTGAACACAGTCCTTGAAAACTCATCTGATATTGAGTGCATGGTAAAACATTTCACATATAGAGAAGATGAAGTGCTTTCTCTCCCACATCCTCATAAAGCATTGTGCATGGTGAATGCATTCTTTAAAGGGAGGCCATACTGACCAGCTTCCCATAGAGCCATGGACCTGGGAGAAGCCTCTAATGAACCATTGTCCTGGGATCCCAGAATATAACCCTCCCTTCTCCTCAGTGGATCCCAGGCCCAGGATCCATGGGAGATGAAGTGTTGTGCAGACTTCTCTTTGTGTAACCACATAGGATAG
Source organism: Cabassous unicinctus (assembly GCA_029593785.1). Taxonomy (NCBI): domain Eukaryota; kingdom Metazoa; phylum Chordata; class Mammalia; order Cingulata; family Chlamyphoridae; genus Cabassous; species Cabassous unicinctus. Next base: position 1,646 of record JAQZBX010062639.1, read on the forward strand.
ATGGCAGCTGACATTTTCTCCTTCTCCCATATGCTGGTTGCAAGAAGCAGGAGATTGAGGCTGTGGACATCTGAGTCAGGGCTCTAAATATCTGTCTCATGACCTCTGTACCTTTTGCCCCACAGAAAAAACAGTTGGTGGCTGGATGAGCACACAGCTGGGTCTACCCCAGCAAGGTCCCACACAGTTCCCAGGGCAAGCGCAGATCCTGGAGAATTGCACGCATTGTTCACATGCCACATTACATGTAAATGAGGAGGCCCCCTCAGATCACACAAAACCATGACTGGGCTTTTTTGTTCCAGTTTTACTGAGGGATAAATTACCTATATAAAAAATGACCTTCCACAATTGTACATTTCCATGATCTTTGGAAAAAATTGTGGTTTTTATCAGAACTTATCCACCTCTTCACTATTGAAATTGTGCACCAGATATTGCTTTGTTGTGCAGAGATAATGCACAGAGTATGAAGTTGAGCAGCCACCCAGGACTCTGCCCAGAAAATGCCAGTGGTACATCTCTCCAGTTTTGACAACCAGAAATATCTCCAACCTTTGCCATATGTCTCTGGGGTGGGGGGGCAGAATCCCTAAGGTAATCTATTGACACCCTTGCTAACATGAACAATACTTTTCAGTTTATTCAAATTTTGATATAACCAGGGTTGGGGGAAATCATCATATTATACTTGGAGCCCCTTCTTAGTTTTACAAAACTGAGGTCCAACAAGAATATGACTTACTGGCTGAAATTTTCCCAAACCTGACAATTAATATTATATAGTGACTTAAATCACAAATAAAAGATCCATCAAGAAAGAATACCCCACATTCTCCCCTGGGGCAAAAAGGAAAGACAGGCAAGATTGAACCCTGTGAAAATAATGTCTGGTGTTCTGAATCAGGAAAGTTCCTTAGAGTAGCTTTGCAAGAAGGTCCCAGTCTTTGCAAAGGAGCCACAGCTTCTGAGACAAAATCCATCCTCAGCCTCACCTACACATGCTCCTGAGCTGGGAAACTGTTCCTGGTAGTTCTTTCTTGACTCATGCATCCAATCCCTGCCTTCCTCCCTTTGGGTGAGTTTTGTGTCTGGGTTCCAACTGCCTTCCTTTAACTGTGTTTCCTGAGAGGATGACAGTGGCAAGACCACATCTTTGAACTCAGAGCTCAGCTGCAGGGAGAACTGGGTTAAGGATATGTCAGCAGTGATGGAGATAGGGCCCAGTGCTGAAAGTCTTGTTTCTAATTAGAACCAGTGGAGAAGGAATAAGTACAGACACACAGGGACTACACCATTCCTGGACCAATTTCCTGCAGCTGCACCTGGGAAAGGGCACCTGGATCAATTACAAATACAATGAATCATAAGCTCAGATATATCATTTCCATACTTTCATGTCTGGAATCCTGAGGGCACCCACATGTTCAACTGCAATATGAATTTCAGTTAGTGAATTTTTGAAAAGAAAAAGTAGCTGGTGTTTTGGTAGGGATTATGTTGAATCTGAAGGACAGTTGGGTGATATTGCCATATTAATAATATTTAGCCTCCCAATACATGCACACTGGATAACTATCCAATTATTTAGGTCTTGTTTAATTTCTTTCAACAATATTTTTAATAGTTTATTTAAATAATAATTGTGAAGCATTACACTTCACTTACTTGTTAAATATATTCCCTGCTCTTTTATTCTTTGTGTTGCTATTAAATTGTATTATTTTTTAACTTAACTCCATGAGTGTTCATTGCAAATTTGTAAAATTCCATTTGACTTCATATTTTGCTCTTGTGTAGTCCTATTTTGCTGAAATTGTCCATTCAATCTTAGTTTTCTTTTTTTTAGCATGTGTGTATGTGTTCCTTAAAATTTTCATATACATGATTATATCATCTGTGTAAAGAGAATTTTCCTTCTTCCTTTCCATGACCTTTGTCATTTTGTTTTATTTCTTTAGTGATTTCACTAGAATTTCCATTGCAATGTTGAATACAAGTAGTATTAGCAGACATCTTTTTTTGTTGTTATTTTTCTTGTTTGCATTATTCCCAGTCTTAATGGGAAGGCTAGCTACTTTTACAGTGATGCATCATGGTACCTGTAGGATTTTTATTGATCATTTATAAAAGGCTGAGGAACTTCTCTTCTATCCCTGCTTTGATGAGTGTTTAAGTTATAGAAGGGTGTTGGACTTTGTTAAATGGTTTTTCTGTGCCTATTGAGATGATTATATGTTTTTGTCCATTATTTCATATGATTCATCACCTTGATTGGTTTCCTTATGCTGAACCAATCCTAAATTCCTTGGAAAAATTGCACTTCTTTATGTTACATAATCTTTTTGCACACTGGTTCTTCTGGTTATTTTATATTTTCCTTGAGGATTTGACTATTTTTAGAACACTCTTCCTGCATGGTATTTAATAGTTTTCTGTCATTATCACATTTAAGTGATAGTTTTTATCATTCCAAAGGCTGTTTCTCTTTTGTTTCTGTTTTTGTTCTGGTCATTTTTTTTAAGAGCAATTATAGGTTTACAAAAAAGTCATGCATAATGTACAGGGTTCACCCTCTCACACACAGATTTCCCCATTTTTCTGTTATTTTGTATGCCCAGTTGTCTAGCACATAGTCAATGCTCACATAAAATTACATGTTAATTATATACCATTCTGATCCATTTGGTGAGTCTCTTTTTTTGAGTTAATATTTTATTTTTAAAGAAGGACACATCCTCAGATATAAGGACAAAACCAGGTTAAAAGTGAAAGGTTAGAAAAAGATATTCCATGAAAATAGTAATCAAAAAAGAGCTGGAGTAGACCAGGTTAATGTAAAATAACAACATTATAGTATATGATCAATTATTACTCGGTGCAACTAGCAAACTCGTCCCCTGATCAGTATTCTGTAAGCTTCTTCATACAAACTAAAGACTTGCTTTTAATTGAGAAGACTGGAGAAAAGATATATTTTTGGATATTTCATTTTTCTTTAACCCTTTCTTATGCATACTTATTAATTAAAATAATCCATCTAGATCAATAATGGTATAGCATAACTAATGTTGAAATAGATTTTGAGATTTCCTGCCTCATAAAATTATGGATTCGCATATTGTTATCTGCTGTAATTCTTTCCAACATGATGTGAAGATTTCCCAAATAGGAATGTGATTGTCCGGAAAAAATTATGGCCTAAATGGAAATTAAATAACTAAACCAATAATTTATTTCAACCTTGGAAATTCTTATGTCCAATAGTTAGAACTGTAATATAAAAATTAGAATTATGTTATAATTAAATTTCTGTTATATTAGAAGAATTACTTGCATTTATAAATGTTTGTTTCTTAACTCTCTATTTCTTATAATTGATTATATTAAATCTAACCTGGCCTTACACTCTTTTAAAATTTATAATTTCCTTGAATCTATTTTTCTATTTATTTTACAATTTTACAATAAAGGTCTTTTTAACAGACAAAAGAGTGGTGGTGCTCCTGGATCCAATTTCTGTGTGTGTGTATGTGTGTGTGTGTGTGTCTTTGTTTATAGGAGTTCCAGCAAGGGGTAGAGACTCACCCTGAATCATGCCTCATGGATATAGTCCACCCAAAAGGATCTCACAGCTACAGGGGTGGATTAGTTTGAAAACATAATCTTTCTCTTTTTGGGATTCACCAAATTAAAACTGTCACAGATGATGACAGTTGTTTTCAGTCCCCATGTGTTCTCCTATATGTAACTGAAAAGTGTCAAGTAAAACTGTGTTTCATCTATAAAAAGAAGTTTATAATGTGCTGACCCTGAGAATATGCATGCCATTGTTTTCACCTACAGTACATACTGGAACATCAGCCCAGCTGCTATTCTCTGAGAATATCACCTTGTCTGTGCACTAGACAGGTGACCAAGAGCTACTCCCATCAAGTTTGGGACTATACTTAGGGCCCTTCCTAAGAGACAGCAGACTACTTTGATGGACAACTATGACACCAGGACATCCTGATGATATAGCTAAGCTAGGAGAAAGAAAACAGTTGGGAGAGAAATGCACAGAGAGGTCATTGTTGAGTCTGATATGCACACTTTTGTGTAAGAAGGAGAGTAAAATAAAATGTGGAATCCATTAGGATATATTTTTAGTGACCATGGCATAACCTCACTCTTGGTCCTGACATGAATCCCAAAGCAAGTCCCCACTTGGGAACCCCCACTGAGGTCCTCTTCTTGTGTTTGATTTTAAAACACTCACTGACATTCCTGTGGTTCCTCAAATTTTGATCCTGCTGACCACTGCAGAGTAATTTCTGTCTCTATAAAGGACTCTTTTCTTTGTGTGCAGGCAAAAGTGTTTCCTCCTATGGCAATGAAACTTTTCTAATTCAGAGACTTCAGTGAGGGCACAGAACCCTAAATAGAGATAGCTTTCCTGAAGAATCTGAAAGAGGTAGAGGAAGCCCTAGACCCTAAGAAGAAACCAGCATTAACCTCCCCCTGCTACTGCCCTTGGGGAAGGGCCCTGAGCTATGTGGCCCTAAGTGACCCCAGCAGCCCAGCCCCTGCCTGCATGGGGAGGTGTTTGTCTGGGCTCACACTGACTTCTCTTCACTGTGTCTCTCGCACATTAATACATGGTCGTGTCCTCAGTCATCAGGTTTGTCATTTCCACATACAGCTGGTTCTTGGTATTGCCCTGGAGGTGGTGAATTGACCATTCACAGAGTCTATGTAGTGATCCAGCTCTTCACCACTACCTCTAATAGATGAGATCCACTCCAACCCCTTCCCTGGGGCCTGGTGGACCCAGTTCATCCAGTCATTACTGAAAGTGAATCCAGAGGGTGCACAAGAGTGTCAGAGACCAACAGACTGTACCATGTATACTCCAGACACCACCACCTACACCTCACACTGCAAAACTGCAATCAGTGAAAATAAACTATGATTCACAACCAGACATGCAGATATACAGGGGCACATAGACACACACTCATTCACAAAGACAGCAGCATCTCCTATTTCTCCACAATATCACCATGTAAAATTTAAAAAGGAACAAGGCCCAGCTCAGCACAGACTTCATGGTGCTTCCTCTTCCTCTATCCTGTGCACAGAAAGGAAGAGCTCAGACAACCAGCATGAGGGCTCCTCTCTCAGAGCTGCAGGGACTGGGCCTGGGCTGGTTTCCAGGACCAGAGGGGTCTCCATTTGCATGTCTTGTCTTCCACAAGACACTTCATCTCCCTCCTTGTATGTGAGGCTCTCCTGGCCTTGCAGTCTCTGCATTCAGATCTCTCTGTGGCAATAGCACATGAAAATTCCTTAGATGAGTGCAAAGAGAAGTGTTTCAATTCTAGGAACACTTTAGTTCTTTCTCTTCCCACCTCCTCTGAAGAACTCTAAATATGCCCAGATTTCTTTTTTCTTATCACCCATATCACCCAGATGAAAGCCAGCATATTCTCATCCTCCAATCTGCTCCATGAAGGGAGTGGAATATAGATGTTCAGGACATCAGTGTTTCAGGGCCAATGACAGCTGCCCTGTGATTGGAGAATCACAACCTGATTCCTTTATCCCCACAAAGAAAGCAACCAGAGGACAGATGGATGTCCAGTTGTGTCTGACACTGTGAGCTCCCTCTCAATTCCCAGGGCAGGTCCATTACTTGAATTATCACCCATTCAAGGGAGCTAAATTGATTATCAGGGAGGTGCTGCTTGGAGTCTAGGGGCTGGGGCAGCAACCAGCTTCCTCCCAACCATGCTGCACATCTAATGGACAATGGACCCTCCTCTCCCACCAGTCCTCCTCTCTGCCCCCTGAAGTTTCTGCTTCAGGTTCTCAGGCTACCTGGACACTTCCATCCTAGAAAGTATAACCTCATATTCTGCTCTGAATAGCGGCACTTGCTATAACTGTGAGAACATCCAAGGGCAGACCAGAGATCTCTGCTGAATATCCTGGTGAGGGCCTGATGGTGACAAGAAGGAACTCTCTGTAGTGAAGTTTGCAGCCAATATCCCCCCTCAAGCCTGCTGCTGGGATGGATTTTGTGGCCAAACTCAAGTATCTTTGTCTCTATTCACAGAGACCTGATATGGGTAGACATGGCCATAGTGGAAGCAATCACTGATGCTCCCCTCATGCCAGCTTTAAGCCTCTGCCTGCTCTTTTAGAGAGAACAGTGAGCCCAGGCAGCACCCGGGTGATCATCCTGTTTGTTCTGGTTCATGTCCATGAGGATGAAACTCTCAGTTGGATGCCACTGACCTTGGTTTCCATGGTGCATTGGGTCATCAAGTTCAATGTGAAATCACTTTAACTCCACCCCAGCTAAGGCTGAGCAAAATAAGATCTTGAGGGTTGGGTTTGTTACACATACCCAGGAATTGCATGATATGAGGGAATTGTTCAAATGTGTGCCATGATATAAAGAACATATTTTGAAGCACTTTTATAATGCAATTATCCTTATAATATAATTATCCACAATATGTATGTGTGTGTTTTGTGTGCAATATGCTGCATGCAAATTCCCACAAAATTAAAAACTTAAAACAATACCCATTTATTATTTCAGTTTCTTTTGGTCAAAAGTCTAGGAATAGATTAGGTTGTCCTTTGTTCAGTTTTCACAAGGCTTCATCAAGGTGACATCTCATTTTCATCACAGAATATCCAGAATATATAAATAACCACTACATTCAAAAATGAAAGGCAAATATCCCAATTAAAAAAGCTCAAAGTGTACAATTCTGCAGTATTAACTTTGAGATGTATAATGTTACTGCAATAAAAAGTTTAAAAATATGGCCAAAGACTTGAATAGACATTTCCCCAAAGATGTTAAACAAATGGCCAATAAGTAAATTAAAAGAAGTGTTTTATTCTTTTTCTTTGATTCAGCTTTTGTGAAGTTCTTCTCCAGTTCCTATTGTAGTCAAGAGTCCCAAGCAAGTGAAGACAGTTGATATATGTATATTTAGTTTCATTCAAGTGGCATTCCCAAGTTTACTTATTAAAGTAATTTTTTGTAGATTACTTTAGAATTTCTATAAGTATAATAATGTTATTTAGTATATAAGGAGAGTTTCACTTTTTCCTTTCCAAACTTTATGGCTACTTCCTTTACAATCTTGACATTAGGGGAAATCATTCTATGTTTTAACATTAACATGCAACATTAAAATGATGATAGCTATAATATTTTACATATTTTAACAGATACAGGAATATAATCTCCAAAATTGTTTAACTAAGAGGGAACATGAAAATATTCTCAACTTAGGTTAATTTTCTGCATCTACTGACCTGGTCATACATTTCATCTTCCTAGTTTTATTAATGTGCTAAATTACAGTAATTTCTCATATAATAATATACTAAACTTTCATTCTTGAAATGAAGCCCAACGGACCATTTAGGTCATGATATATTATGCATTTGAAATATGGTTATAGAAAATTTGCATCTAGGTTCATGAGATTGTTGTCTTGATTTTTCCCCTTGTATAATCACTAAGAAGGGCTCTTTGTTTTTTTCTTAAAGGTTCATGGAATTAGACCAAATAGTGTAACAGGACTTTTCCCACAAAATCGTAATTTTAATGCAGTCCCAATGAAAACCTCCCGTTTTCAATGTTCACAAACAGATGACAACTGTTCATGAGAGTGAAAAGGGACACAATTAGCCTAGGCAATTTAAAGAAGATAGACAAAGTTGGCAATTGGCTCACTCACATAGCTGTGTATACATCAATTGAATCAATATTAGAGTGTTTTCATTACTCCAAGGAGGCGCGGCAGCCTCTCAGAAAGCCCCTGTGGGACCATGATCCGGAACTGGCACCGGGATGAGGGCGGTGCGGAGCTGCGGGGCCCGCAGGGGTGAGTGTGACCACTCACTCACCTCCTGCTCTTTACTTCCAGACACGAAATGTGTTGCCTGAGCAGGTATGGGTGCCAGATGTGGCCAAAAATCAAGACTAGCTTTGGTATTATAATCATTATGCTGCTCCTCCCAGAGTTTATATGCATGTGGGTGTGTGAGAACATATAGGGAATAATCTAAGGAATATATAATATGTCTACATTTCTAGGCATTCTTGGTTTAAACAGATTTTATTTGTTTTATGATGTAGCAGTGGATGGAAGGTTGTTTAACTCTATCATCATTTTTTAAATGATGTTCTCAGTAATAATTCCAAGTTCATAATTTTAAAAATGTCAGAGCTGTTATATACTTTCATTACTATTAGTAGCATAATCCCCTATGAAAGCCAGAAAAGACCGGTGTGTGCCCTCAACCCTGACCACCATGACTGCTGAAGGGAAATTTGTACTGGTCCTGCTCTGACGTTTCTCACCTGTGCAAGCTGAACAGGTCAACACCACTTACCTTAAGTTTCCTCACCTGAGCATTGAACGTTGCAAGCCACATGTCTCAGAATATCTCTTTCTACCTTATTATATCATGAAAAGAACTTGAAAGTAGCATATTTCAATCTGAGAATTCACTAATATTACTTGAATTATATTATTATTGAATAATAGTATTGAAGAATATTACTTGAAGATTAAATTAAAAGTGAGGTAAGACATTTCATCTCCAGCCTGTTCCATGTGGGTGAGGTAACAACATGAGATGAGAAAGACATTGAATTCACTAATGACTATGCAGAATTTGACGATTAATGAGAACATCTTAAGGCATGTTCAAAGGTTAGAACCTGGTGAATGAGACATTCAGAAACCCTATGGCTGGAGGGGATGTGAAAGGAGAAAAGCCAATCCAATGTGGAGTAAATTTTCTCACTGTGAGAACACTGTGCAAAAGATCAAAGTACATTTTTCATGACTGCGGTCTCTACATTTCCCTTTTTGGTGCAATTTTAGAATGGCATTTGGCTGCTTTAATTCAGGTGAATGAATTTGAGTGCATGTTGTTTGTTTCTCATAACTTTAGACCTCATATTTATCAAATGAAGTATCCAAATAAAGGTACTTTAAAGAAATTCCAATGATCCTTTGTCCTAAGCCACATTATAAAGACAGTACCAGGCCCACATGAGCCTTTCCATAAAACTGAACAGAGGAGTCAAGAATAGAAACCCCAGGTACAAAAAGGAAGCACTCTTATCCTTCCTCTCCTCATGCCCTATTCCTGTCTCTGGACCCAGTGGTTCTGAGCTCCCTGCACCTGCCCCTGGCACCTGCCCTGGCACCTGTCCCTGGCCTCAGTGGTTCTGAACTCCCCTGCACCTGCCCCTGCACCTATCCCTGGGCTTAGTGGTTCTGAGCATCCCCTGCCCCTGCCCAGGTCCTAGTCACTGGGATCCCTGGTCCTGAGCAGCCACTTGCAGTCAGCCCTCAGGCCCTGTGGGACCTGATTGCCTCTGCCCTACCTGTGTTCCCTGCCATGTGGGTTCTATGTATCATATCTTTCTGGTTCTGGGCATATGTGTTGGTGTAGGTGGCAGATAGAACTGTCCTTGGCAAGCTTCACTGCAGTGGAGGCCTGCCCTACAGTTGTGGTTCATAGGGCTCTTGTAGCTGGCCAGCATCTAATGCCTCTGGGCAGCTTCCTCTGGCTTCCAATAGGGCCTGTGGCCATCAGAGCTGATTTCTCTGCTCTCAGCTGCTGGACTCTCCAGGTGTCCTGACAGACACTGGTTACTAGTCAGAACAACTGTTGACAGGGAGAGATGTGGAGCTATAGACCCTTAGAGGACACTCCAGAAGTCAAAAATCCCCTACCCTCTGTCTGTACCTGATACTGGAGCTATGGGGACACAGTACCCACTGGACAGCACTTTGCTGAGGTTTGAATGTCGGTTCACATTCCCATCCCTTCACTGTGTGTCTCAGGCAGAAATACATAGTTGTGTCCTTAGCCCTCAGATTGTCCATTTGCAGAAACAGTGTGTTCCTGGCATCATCTCTTCAGATTGTGAACTGGACCTACACAGAGTCTGCATAGTTTGTCTTACTTCCATGATTACAGATTAATCCCAGGAGCCTTTCAGACCCACCATCCAGTAACAACTGCAGGTGAATTCAGAGGCTGCACGGGAAGTCTCAGTGATCCCCTTTGTCTCCCCAGACACCACCACCTGCACCCCACACTAGATTCCTAGCTGCATAAACATACCATCAGGAAACTGTCACCCATAGCCAATCTTTCTCTCACCCATGTGCACTCATCCACTCAATATTTATTGTTCTCCATAAAATTCCTTTTAGAATTTCAATAAGTAAAACCTAGTTCAGCCCAAACTCCATGGTGAATCTTCTCTGTTTGAATTTGATGACAGAAGTTGAACACCTGGGAATCCCAGGGCTGGGGCTTCTCTTCCTGAGCTGCAGGGTCAGGGCTGGGCTGGTTTTAATCAGCAGAGGGAGAGGCCCTGCTCACATTTCCTCTTACCACATAGCAAGGTCTGGGGGTGGATGCCTTGAAAGGACAGGGCCCAGAGCAAATAAGAGTGTCCTGGGGACTTGGGTGTGAATGATAGCACTCAGGAAAATTGATCTATTATTATGTGAGGTGCTGGGCTAAACATTTACACCCAGTTTGTTATTTCATTTTTACCAGGCCACACTAGACATGTGAATTATCAATGATTCCTCCCTTTCACAGATGTAAAACTAAAAACCAAGGAATAGAGTGATTGTGTGACATGCTTGTGGGCACATATGACCTAAGTGTGAGCCTGTGCTGGACCTGAGCACCTCACACTGGGTGCAAATGCCCAACTGGACAATCTCCAGGACAGACTGGCACAAGCCTACTGAAGTCTATACCCCTTCGCTGCTTTTGTGTAATGAGAATCTTTGTGTTTTTTACTGCATTCTAGTGTTTACCTGAATAATCTGGAGCATACCAAAGTTCAGATTTTTTTTTACAGAATGTTCTGACATAGCTGTGTCATTACTTATATCTCTGCCTCTCATTTCTTACCATTTTTATACTTTTAAAAAATAATTTCACTGAGTTATAATTTACATGTGTTAAAGTGCATTTATGTAAAATGTCCAATTCAATAAATTTTGGTATCTGTATACACCCATGGGACCAGCACCACAACCAGGAGAGTGTGCACATCCAACACCCCTACAAGTTTTCACTTGCTCCTATGTCCTTCCTCCTACTCTGTCCCCAGGCAACTATTGATATTTCTATGTTACTTTGGAATAGTTTGCATTTCCAAAATTTTATATAAATTGAATCATACATCATGTGCTATTCTTTCTTTAGCTTCTTTTAATCCGTATAATTTTGGTAATCCATCCATGTTGTGAATCCCAAGCACTCATTGATCTGACACTGAATAATCTCTCAATGTAATCATATACCTCATGGCTTTTATCTATTCACCTGTTGATCTACAGTTGGATTGCTTCTAGTTTCTCACTATTCTTAACTCCAAGACTTAGCTTCAAAATATGATGAGGTGTGCAAAAAGTCTCTCTTATTCTTACAACAACAATGAAAACTGGCCATATTGCAGATAAACTAATTGAGATAAAAATATAAGGTAACTCACATCATAGGACCAGCAACATAATTGAAGGCTGGAGAGAGAAAGAGATGCCTGCAAGGAGAAAAGCACTCAACAATAGCTTACCTTCGGGGAGATACCACTGGATATGATTTACCCTATGAAACAATCAAACTAAAATATGTAATCAATTTCTTAAGGCCAGGTGTGGTATTCTTAAGACTACACTAACAATATACTCATTCCCCACTCTATATAAGATTTCTTTCACAGCCACTTAAATTAAAAAGTATTCACTTTTATCTTAACTCTAGCATATTTAACATTGAAGCTTCCTGCAATGTTCTTGTCTACATCTCCATTCTTAGAGGGTTCATTATATCTAGACTCACATTGATGGAAATTTCTTCAAATATTTTTTTTATGATTGTAAATATTTTCAGATGATATTTATTATGACTTAAGATAAGAAATAGCTTAAAGAAATAATTGTTTAGTCCAGGGATAAATTTCAACTTCAAGAAACACTCATTTGGATTCAGCCTCTTCCTAAATTTATCTTTTAGTTTTCTCCCCATTCTTCTTTCTCTTCCTCATTGTTTCCTACAATTTACATTCTTCTTGTTTTAAGAAGATTTGAAATTTTCTTTACTTTCCATTTTCTCCTTTTCACTCAGTTCCAAATTTGAGCTTGAGGAAAATAGTATAAACAGAGAAAACAAAGTTAGAGACCTCTTCAAAACAAAACTTTAATCTTGTTTGTGGAATATAAAGACATGGATTGAAGTTCATACTCCTTTGAGAGGAAGATTAAAATTTTGACATACATGTGATTGCCATTTTTTGATGGCTTCATACATTGACACATTCAAATAACTACATTAGCATGAACTTTAATCATTTGGAAATAGGACCACACATCTTTGCAGGCTCAAGATTTTAAGAGACTAATTTTAGGTCTGAAATTTCTTTTCAGAAAATTTGACTATTTAAAATATGCTTCATTTTAAGATTTAATTCTTATCAACCAATGCTTTGATGTTATATGATATTGTGATACGACAACTTGGTTGATTCTAAGTGAATCTGATTTATCTTCAACTTTGGGCTGGTAAGAGTTACAGAGACATTTCCTTTTTCAGATGTGGTGGAATCTAATAAGTCCTGACAGGTACATTAGTTTAACTCTGTATGAAAAACAATATAAACTAAGAAAATCAGCAATATAGAATTGAAGAACAAGTGGATGTGTATGGATAAAGTACAGGCATACTTGTCAGTTCCCACTATTTCTCTATTTTTAAAAAAGTCTGAGCTTATACCCACAAACTTACAAAAGAATAGAGAAAAACACAGATAGAAGGTAATGGAAACATTTCTATCTAGCCGTTACAGTTTAGGAAGCTACCCATTACCTAACAGTTATTTGGAAAACCTGAAAGTGATTACTCTCTGGCATGAAACTAGCATCCAACAAACAGAACACACCTGTGTAATTCCCATGGCTGTTGTATTCATTAAGGGCAATTGCTATAAGGCTTCTTCAAAAAGCTACATTTCATTCACCTCTCTCTTGACTTTCTATCCCCATATCTTCTTTTTCAACACTTCAGTGAGGGAAGTTTGTCATAATACAGCAGCACTTTTTTTTTTTTTAACTTTCAACAAAAATTCCCTCTCCCTCTTTTTTCCTTTTCCAAATTTGGCCCAATCTTTTTCACTTTTGATAGCTAGTTGTGACAATTTTAGCTCTTTTCTAACAGTTTTGAAAGTTGCAGTAGAATACACAATAGTGCTAAGGTATCAGTTTACAAGTGATTGAAGCAATGGAAGAAATTACAACATGGATGTGGAGCCAGTGGCCACTGGAGGCTCTGGGGGCAGAGAGAGGGAAAAGCAGTTGTAATACAGGGGCTTTTTCAGGACTTGGGAATTGTCCTGAGTGACATTGCAATGACAGATCTAGGCCATTTTATATCATCATATAACATGCAGAACTGTGTGGGAGAGAGTGTGGTCTACAATGTGAACTATGGTCTATGCTTAGTGGCAAAGCCCCAGATTTGTTTATCAATTGCAATTAATGTGCCACACTAGTGAAGGATGTTTATGTAGGAGGTTGTGGGAGGTGTGGGAGGTGTGGGAGGTGGGGCATTTGGGAATCCCTATATTTTTTGTGTAAAACTTATGTAATCTAAGTGTCTTTTTAAAAAAAAAATAAAAATAATAAAAAAAAGATTATCAGTTAGCAAATGTCAGGACCTAACATTATTTCCACTTCTGTAAAGGAAATGGCACTTATGGGTATGTTATAAAGACTATAATCTGGTTGACAACAGTAGATTGGACATAAACACTGCAATTGGTTCCCGGGTTCTTTTCTATAATAAAGTAATAATTTTTAGTCAATTCATAATTTGCTTCATATACCCACAGTCAGTACATATCCCAGTGCAACATTTTGCATCTTTGCTTGCCATTGGGGTCCTGGAATTTTTTTTTCTTTCTTTTTTATTACCTTCTCTTTTTTTTTCCCAATTAAACTTAAAAACTGAACTCTATCAGTCAATATGAGATCATTTTAAGCTTAAAAAAATCCACAACGACTAGAATTATGTTGCTTCCTGTTTTAATTTAAGGATTTAACCATTCTAAATCCAGGGCCTATTGCCCAAATATTCAACACTAATTTTCTTTTCCTTTTTCACCAGTGCATCTGTTGTCAAAGATTAGAGAATATGCGCAGGGATTTCTGGTTTCACATAGAAAATGTCGACCGAATCCTGGATTATTATAATTCCCACCTCCTCTCTCCTCTCTCCTATGCTCCCATACCCATTCCGTTTTAAACTCCTATCATTCATCAGCTACTTGAAAAACAAGCAAGACAGCAAAGTACTAGGCTGGACCAAGGAAGTACAATGTGGGTTGGCATCTCAAGGTAATATGAGGGCTGTGTCACAGACCTTCGGGATCAGAGAGTCAAGAAGTTCGAGCAGGTGCCCCTGCCGAGAAGCACGCCTGAAAGCCTTTGCCTCTCTGTTGATTGACACGAATTTCCACTAGTCTGCCCCAGGAAAGGCTACAGAAAGGAACCGAGATTTGAGTCAGCGTTTTCGCCACTCTATAGATCCTGAATGTTGCAGGTAAGGAAGTTAACCTGGGAACTAAATTGAGAGCAGATGCTATTTACACAGAGGATCAGATGGCAAAAGCTCTCAATCTTCAAGCAAACAGCTCGAGGGGGAGTCTCTTAGAAACACGGTTTCTGATCCTAAACTCTGCAGCACTTGGAATGCGCAGGCAGAGGTGCGCATTGAAGTACACATACCCCCGTAAAGGAGAAAATCAGGGTAGTTCAAAAGCAAGAGGAAAAAGCTGTGGGGGTGTTGAGGATCTAGTACCTCATTCAGAAGTACCCCCATGCACCTCTTGTCTCCCAAGAGGCCAGCGCACAGTGGCCAATGGTCTGGGGAGCGGGGCTGCAAAGACTTAAGTTTCACACTCACTTATCTGCAAGCATCACCCAGCAGGAAAGACAAGGAAGAAGGGAGAGGACAGAGAACTGCTCTCCTCACCTCAGTCAGGTCCCAAGGTCAACACCTTAGCAACAGACAATAATCGCGAGGAAGTCAGTAACGCGAAGGGAAACTCGGACATTGTGGTCGCCGGGTAAAGAAGCCTG
>JAQZBX010062640.1:0-16851 GCA_029593785.1 Cabassous unicinctus
GGCTTGCCTTCACCAGGAGGCCCCGGGAATTGAACCCAGGGCCTCCCATATGGTAAACGGGAGCCCTATTGATTGAGCCACATCCGCTTCCCTCACAGTTTTTTTAATCCATTCACCTATTAAGGTACATCTCCGTTGCTTTCAGTTTTTGGCAGTTTTGAATCAAGTCACTATAAATATTCATGTTTAGGTTTTTGTGTGTACATAAGTTTTCAATTAATTTGGGTGAATACCTACGAATACAATTTCTGGATCCTATGGTAAGCTTATGTTTCGCTTTGCAAGAAACTTCCAAATTGTCTTCCAAAGTGGCTATACCATTTTGCATTCCCACCAGCAATGAATGAGTGTTCCGTTGCTCCACATCCTCTTCAGCATTTGGTATTGTCAGTGTTTGGATTTTAGCCATTCTAATAGGTGTGTAGTTATATCACATTGTGGTTTTTGTTTGCATTTCCCTAATGACATATATGATTATTTGCCATCTCTTGGGTGAGCTGTCTGTTCAGATCTTTTGCCCATTTTTATGGGCAATTAAGATTGTTTTTTTTGTTTGTTTGGTTGGTTGAGTTTTAAGAGTTCTCATTCATATTTTGGATACAAGTCCATTATCAGGTATGTTTTGCAAATAATTTTTTCCCAGTCTAAGGCTTGTCTTTCATTCTCTTAACAGTGTCTTTCTTAGAGCAGAAGTTTTTAATTTTAATGAAGTCCAACTTATCCATTTTTCTTTTGTGGTTCATGCTTTCGGTGGTGTAATTAAAAAGCCATTGCCATATCCATAACCACCTAGATTTTCTAGAAGGTGTTATCATCTAGAAGTTTTATGGTTTTTCATTTTGCATTTAGTGATTCATTTTGGGTAAATTTTTATGAAAGGCATAAGGACTGTGTCTAGATTTATTTTTTTCCATATAGATATTCAGTTGTTCCAGCACAATTTGTTGAAACTGTCCTTTCTCCATTGGACTGCCTTTGTTTCTTTCTCAAAGATCAGTTGACTATATTTGTGTAGATGTATTTTTGTGCTCTCTATTTTGTTCCATTGATCTGTTTATCTATTCTTCAATTTTTTAACCAAATACATTGTCTCTTGGCCACAGTGGTTGCATATGTGAGGGTAAATATTAATATACATGAGAGCTTTTCTTCTTCATGATGTCTTAAAAAGTTGAGTATATTTTTTCTAATTATAAAAAAATGCATAATTGTTTTCATAGTTATTTTTTAAAGTACATGGAATAAAAGATGCCCCCCCCTCCCCAAATACAGAGAATGAGAGAAAAAGAACAGGAAAGGAAAAGGATAAAATCACCCATTATCCCAATATCCAGAAGCAATCACTATACCATTTTGGTTTATTTATTTCCAGCCATTTTTCTATATACATTTTATATAATTAAGATTCTGGAAAATACAAGTTTGTCCTAATTTTTCCACTTACATTTTAATTTGAGTAGCTTCCACATTATTTAACATTTTTCTTAAATATCATTTTTGATGGTTGCATGATATTCCATCACATGGCTGTACCCTAATGTATTTAATTATTCTCATGTAGCTTAACATTTAGGTTGTTTCTAAAATTTTCTATTATGGATAATGTTGCAGTGAACATCTTTTTTTTTCTTCCTGCCTTCTTCACTATTTTCTTAGGAAAGGATTCTAAATGGTCAAAACATGAAGGCATTTAAAGCTCTTTGTAGACACTGTGGTGCCAAATTGTTTTCCCAGTAGAGTCTATAAATTCACTTTCCCATGAACAAAGTAAAGGCCATGCTTACATCGTACTCTTAGCTTTTGGTAAGCTATTTTTAAAAAGTGGGTTTTTATTTATTTTGCTAATCTGATATGCTAAAATTTTTAAATCATCTTTTTGGGGTCTGTGGCAGTTTGATATTATTTATGAATTCCAAAAAGAAATATTGATTATGTTTGTAAACTGGTCTGTTCCTCTGGGCGTGACACCCCTTTGATTGTATTAAATTCAGAGGTTTCACTTTTACTTTATAAAAACAAGATTAGGGCTTTGAATCGACCACATCATTAGGGCATGCAGGGTTGAGTCCCTGCCACCTTGGCCTGATAAAACAGACTCTTACACAGAGATAGATACACATGGAGAAGATACACAGAAGATCCTGCAACTTCCTTCCTGGGGAGGAAGAGAGATGAGCTTGATAGTCTACAGATGACCTTGTGAAGAGAACAGAGCAGCTGAGTCCGGAAAGACATGAGCTCCGAGGAGAGAGATGAGCTTTATGCCAGCCTACAGTGAGATCAGAAGAGTCTGGGACCACGGAGCCTTAAGAGGAAGAGGAAGGCAACAGACTTTGGTCAGGGAAGTAACTTATTCTTTATGGCCGAAGGAAGGCTGAACCCTCACAGATGTTGCCTGCCATCTTACTTCAACACGTGGCAAATGACTTTGGATAAGAAAGTACCTTTCATGGTACCATCTACCCCAAATAAAATACCCTTTATAAAAGCCAACAGAATTCTGGTACTTTGCATCAGCACCCCTTTGGCTGACTAATACAGGGTAGAATCTTACAGTCACAAAGCCCTGAAGAGTCTAACTCAAGGTACCATAAGAGGTACTTTCTCACCCAAAGTGTTGCCACGTGTTGATGCAAGATGGCGAGCAATGTCTGCAAGGGTTCAGCCTTCCTCTTTCCTCTTAAGGCTCCATGATCCCAGGTTCTTCTGATCTCAGCTGTAGGCTGGCTAAAGGCTTGTCTCTCTCCCTGGGGCTCATTTCTTTCTGGGCTCAGCTGCTCTGTTCTCTCCACAAGGTCAGCTGTAGACGATCAGGCTCATTTCTTTTTCCGGGCAGTGTCTATGAAGCATTCTCTCTTACTGCATATCTGCTTCTGTGTGTATTTTCTGTGTATTGACTTTATGTGAGAGTCTGTTTTATCCCCACCAAGGGAGTGGAAATTCAACCCTGCACGCCCTAATGATGTGGTCAAATAAAAGCCTTAATCTTGATTTAATAAAGTAAAAGTGAAACCTCTGAATCCAATACAATCTAATACGCCCAGAGGAACAGACCAGTTTACAAACACAATCCAATATCTATTTTTGGAATTTATAAACAATACCAAACTGCCACATACCCGAAATAAATACCCTTTATAAAAGCCAACTGAGTTCTGGTACTTCGCATCAGCACCCCTTTCAAGCTGGCTAATACAGAATTTGGAACTGAGGAAGTGGGGTTGTGCTTTTGCAATTACCAAAATGCTGGAACAGTTTTATAAATGGGTAAGGGGTATTTTTTGGAGGAATTGTGAGATGCTTGGTGGAAAAGGCCTAGATGGCTTTGAAGAGACTGTTGGTAGTAATGTGGAGCCTAAAGTTATTTTTTTATAAGTCTTTAGAGGGAAATAATTGTGAGATGCTTGATAGAAAAGGCCTAGGGTGCTTTGAAGAGACTTTTGGCAGGAATATGGATGCTAAAGAGACTTTTTAAGAGGCCGTAGAAGTAAATGATGAAATATTATTGGAACCTGGAGGAAAGACAATCTGTGTTTTAAAGTTGCAGAGAACTTAGCAAGATTAACTCCTGATGTTTTATGGGAGGCAGAATTTGAAAATGGCAAGCCTGGGCATTTAGCTGAAGAACTTTCCAAAGTAAACTCAGAGAATGTGGCTTGGCTTCTCCTTGCAGCTTATAGTAAAATGCTAGACAAGAGAAAGAAGCTGAGAACTGAACTGTTGGACACAACGAAACCAGAAGCTGATTCTGGAAATTCCAAGCCTCTGGAAATCAAGCCCCAAGACAATAGTGCCCCATATGAGGACATAACTAAACTTGGCACTTGTAAATCAGACTTGAAAATGCAGTTATCCAGGAAAGACTTGTGGAAAGTTTTACTGTCTGATGGCTTGGACCCCTACTTCCTGCATGTAAAACCAACAAGCTTTTTGAGACAGCAGTATGAAGAAAATCACTGTCAGCATGGACTAAAAGGGATATGCAGGGGAGAGATAGAAGGGAAAATGGCTTTAAGAGGAAAACAATGGAATTAAGACATCTCCTTGGTCCAAGAGAGGAACCCCACCCATGTGTACAGAGAGGGTGAGTTTTCCCTGGCATTTGAAGTGGGTGGATGTCCCAGCCTGCTCTTCAAGGAGAGTTTTGCCATCCCAGGCTACTGAGAAGGTAGAGCACATTCCCCAAGGGTTGGGGAGAGTAAGGTCAACACCCCATAGGTCTGAGAGGGGTGGGCCTGCCCCCCAGATTAGGGAAGGCCAGATTGCCAACTCATTGCTCTGAGAGGGTTGGACCTGCAGGCTAGAGATTAGGGAGAATGTTACCTCCCCCTCCTTGTAATAAGGGGGTTGAGATTCTACCCCAAAGTTTAGGTAAAATGTGGCCATCATCCCAATGTTCTTGGAGGGTAAGGTCTGGAGCTCAGTCGCCACCCAGATGCTTGATGAGGGTGGAACCAAGAAAATGGCCACTGGGCAAGCCTGTGGAAAGGGTAGGCCCCCATGAGGCCCCAGGGAGAAGAAACCATCATATTGAGAATGATTCTCAGACTTTGAAGTCTCATAAAGTATGTCCTTCAGGTTTATGGAACTGTTCTGGACCCGTAACTCATGTTTCCCTCCCAATTTCTCCTTATGGTAATGCAAATGTTTATCCTTTGTCTGTCCCTTTGTATATTGGAAGCAGATAAATTGTTTTGTAAGTTTTAGAGGTCTATAGCCAGATGGGACTTTGCCCCAAGACAAACTGTATTTCTTTAAATTGGTTGATATGATTTTGTACTTAGCTTTGTTAATGATTTGAGGGTTTTGTTTTGTTTTTTCCAATATTTAAGGTCTTTTTGGAATTCAGAGGGTGAAGTGTGGCAATTTGATATTATTTATGAATTCTAAAAAGAAATATTATGTTTGTAAACTGGTCTGTTCCTCTGGGTGTGACACCCCTTTGATTGTATTAAATTCAGAGGTTTCACTTTTACTTCATAAAATCAAGATTAGGGCTTTGATTTGACCATGTCATTAGGGCATGC
Source organism: Cabassous unicinctus (assembly GCA_029593785.1). NCBI lineage: Eukaryota > Metazoa > Chordata > Mammalia > Cingulata > Chlamyphoridae > Cabassous > Cabassous unicinctus. The sequence goes on from JAQZBX010062640.1 coordinate 5,028, forward strand.
AGGGTTGAGTCCCTGCCCCCTCGGGCTGATAAAACAGACTCTCACACAGAGAAGTAGATACATACAAAGAAGTTACACAGAGGATCCTGTAGCCCCAGGAAGAGAGGTGAAACTGATAGTCTACAGCTGGCACTTGGGAAAAGAACAGAGCAGCTGAGCCCAGACAAAAAGGAGACCGGGGAGAGAAACTAGCCTTATGCCAGCATACAGCAGAGATCAGAAGAAGCTGGGGCCATGGAGCCTTAAGAGGAAGAAGGCAGGCTGAACCCTCGAAGACATTGCCTGCCATCTTGCTTCAACATGTGGCAAATGACTTTGGGTAAGAAAGTACCTTGAGTTGGACTCTTTAGGGCCCTGTGTCTATAAGCTTCTACCCCAAATAAATACCCTTTATAAAAGTCAGCAGAGTTCTGGTACTTTGCATCAGTACTCCTTTGGCTGACTAATACAGGGCCATTTTCATTTCTTTATTTGTGGAGTTAATTTTTCCCCAAATGTTTACTAGTATTTTTATTTCATCTACTACAAATTTTCTATTCATGTCCTTCTCTTGACTTTTAAGGCAAAGACATAAAGTTGTTCTGCCAGCAGTTATGAAGACTGTTTGTCTGAATGGAGTCATCATAACCTGCAAAAAGTTTAAGTAGCAAAAATAACACTTTTGCCTATCATTGTTCCTACAGAAGGAATGCTGGATCTAATAATGGGACTTTGTCCTTCTATGCTGTACAACCTCAGAATGTGCATTTTTCCCCAAGATCTGCATCTTGTCTGTGAATAAAATAAAGTCCTTGCCCACATGGAACTAAGAGTCTAGGGACAACTGCTATATGATTACAATCACATATATACACACATACATACACAAACACACATATAGATTTTATAATGATATGCGTGGGAATGTATGCGGGAAGCCTAGAAGAAATTAGATCTAACTTACTAGTGATCATATTCAGGTGGGATTGTGTTTTTTTAGGTGATTGAGAGAAAATGGTATACTAATTTTATAATGGAAAACTCAACTTATTAAAAAAAAAAAAAAACAACAACATCCTGACATTAGGAAGGAGGTTTAATTGAAATCACAAGGTAATATCTGTTCAGGGGAAGCTTATCAAGCTTAAACTGTGGTGACTCAATAAACATAAATTGCTTACAGTGATAATTGATTTAGTGTTTTTTTTTCTTTTTTGTTTTTTTTTTCCATTTTCCTAAAAGAAAACACTCCTTGTCAATTTAATGTTATTTGAACAACATAGTACCAAGTGCTCTTGGGAAAAGCAGAGACACAGTTTCACCCTGAAATACTTTTTAGTTGGAGAAAGCTGCCCTATCTCTGGGTTAGAATTTAAAATTGGTTTATAGTGTTATTAGAATTAATTGTAGTAATAGTAGTATTGATAGTAGGAGTATTTTATTGTGTAACTGCTGCGTCAGGAGCTGAATGTGTTAGGCACTTTGTGATAATTATCTCATCTAATTCTCACATGAAAACTACATGTTCCCTGCCGTAGAAACAGCCCTCTCTTCAACTCGCCTGCAAGGGAAACCTTAAGACACAACTTTGCTTTATTGTCTCAGGGAGACACATCCTGATAGCCAATATAATCATCCCCAATTACCTGTGGTTTGTGGCCCTCTGGTGTCTTAAGGTTCTTGGCAACTCAGCCCTTCCCAGGAGACTCTGACTTCCTTTTTTCAAGATGGGTGAAAGCTTGCAAGACCAATATCTGAATAATCCCTCTTCAAAGAGAGCAGGCAGCATTCTGGACCCACAATGTCAAGGTGCAGGGTTAGGCTGCCAGGCAAATTAACTGGAGCTCATAGTAAGGTTCTTCTGGTTTCCATAGCAACAGTCAGTATTTTCTATGGAAAATTCTCTCTCTCCTGCCTGCTAAATTTTCCAGAATGAATTGATTTTTGTAACTATAGTATTTGCCCTTGAACCCCGTAAGAGAAAAGGCTTACTCATCAAAAACTGCAGCTAGAATGCTGCATTTCATCAGGTGGTCCTCCTTTTTTTTAAAATTCCATATCCTTCCTCCATTTTGCTGTTCTCTAACCTTATCTATCATTTTGGGATTTCTCTGACAGAAAACAACAAACAGATGGCAACTCTGTCATCCTAAAACTGGCTGTGATGGGGCTGCAAAATCAAATGTTCAGCAAGGCTCTCTGAAAGCCTGGGCTTACACGATGTAGCAGCCGGCCTACGGATTATGATAGGAGGGGCAAGAATAAGGATCACTGCTCACACTGCACCCTGTATAGATGTCACAGTCTCTGTGCAATTTTACATTAGAGATTTGTTTCCTTAAGTTAGGCACTGCTCTCCCCAGAAATATTCTTATAAACTGCATATACTCCTGGTAGGAAGAATACATAAAATTACTAATGCTGGAAAAGCTTGGGAAAGGAGGTGCAGAGGGAAAGGTGTAAATGGGGCTGGGGCTCCAAACACCACTTTTGCTGGCTTCATAATGGCACTGTCTGCAGGAGGGACAATGCAGATCCTTGTCTCACACACACAGCCTGCGACAGGATTCCCTTTGATATTTACACAAGGCAGTGGTGAATTCACTGAACAGTTCTGTTGTCTGAAAACCTGCATACAATCTTGCTGTAAGACCTTTGAAACCCATGCCTTGAAGAGGTGAAAAAACCTCCTATCTCTGTTCCCAGCACGATCTGTTTAACATTACAGTTTCCACAGACTAAAGGTAGTTTTCCTTTGGTTAATGTGGAAAGCACCAAAAAGTTACAGTTTTCTTAAAAAACAAAACAGAGCAACAACAAAAAAACTGGACTGCAGTGAATCTGTTCGCTTCAATGTTGTTTAACATTGCCTCACTTTTCTTTATCCTGGGTCCTGTTATTTCTATTTCATCATATCATCTTGTCTCCCTACCTTTCCGGTATCCAGTACTCCTTTCCTCTCTAACTCCATCCCTCTTTCCACCTCATCCATGCTCCCCTCCAAAAAATAGCCCCCCATCTCTTAGAAAATGATGTGAGTCATTTACGTTTTAGGATGAATTTAAATCATGCTGTGCACTGTCTTACCTATTTCCTCACTGTAAAAGGAAAACATCTTAAAAGGATTTCAGAGATCAATGAAAGGATAGCACAGTTGTATTTTATTGCTTTTCTTTTTTGGGGGGGGGCGGTGTGGTTAGGCAGAGAAGGGTAGTGACTAACTAATAGAAATCAAGAGAAAGGGGACGACCAGATTCTGCAGAAGACAGAAATCAGGTAAACTCCAGGGATCTAGATAACTGGTGGATGGTCTCTTCAGTGTGTCACCATTGGGGTAAATCAGCTTTGGCTATATTTCTTTTTTCCTTAGGACAGTTGGATTGGGGGTGCTTGGGAGAGAGAGCATCCAAGTGACTAAGTCTGGGTTCTATGCTCAGGGCAGAGCACCTTGTCTGACAATCCTTCCAAGGCTGCATGCACTGGGAAGCTATTACCAGAAGGGGGAATGAATTTGGGGCAGCAAAAATATTTGTTGTCTATTGACTTTCACTGCAAGGACTGCTCAGAAGCTGATGCAGAAACAGCTTCACTCACTCAGTTTCTAAGATGACCTTGAATATCAGAGCAAGGCACAGATGGGATGTACAGACGTGGACCATCTGGTGCAATGGCTCAGAATCCTTCCCCTCCAGCTGGATGTTAAGCACCTTAAGGACAAGGGCTAGGTCTGGCTGTGATTTCTTTGGTGGATTCTGCAGGGCCATGCACATGTTCTATTTAATTTATACCATTTGTAAGAGAATGGAAAGGGCCCCTTATCATGGGTAGATATGCAAGTAGGTTGTTGCAGTGGACCTCTCCAACAGGCATATCCTTCTAAGATGATAGCCATTCTGCCCTGATGGGGAGATTAAAGACATTTCCACTTGCAATGTAGCTTACCTAGTAAAACAAGACAAACATACCAGTGATATAAACACATTTGAATTATTCTCCAGCCTTGAAAATGCCAGAACATTGTCATCTTCTGGATCCTCTATTTATTTGCACAAAATCTGATTTAGAGCTTCAGATTCAAAGTATCAAAAATGTGAGACTTGAAGGGATTGTTAGCCTCATTTAATTTTATCTCCCACTTTACAAATAAGGAAATTGGGGCTTAGAGAGGTGAGGGGACACGAAGTGATTAGCCAGGGGAAGAGCAAGAATACAAGCCTCCTGATTCCCCAGTTCATTCTAATGATTGTTTTTATAGCTCATGTGAGTTAATAGATCAGTGCTTTACTAGTTCCCTATCTTTCGTGATAATCTCTGATCCCCCCATGTACAACAAAGCACTCTGAGACTCACTATATATATATAGATATATATACATACATACATATATCTATATATATATATTTTTAACTATTTTGTACATTTAATAATTGAAAATATAAACAAAAACTAAAAAGTAAACACAGATGAATATATACATTTCTCAATTAAATATAAGGGATACATATAAATTTTTTTTTGAATCAAACAATATGTTACACAATATATTTGATTCATAGTAATGCATTCATACAGTATTTGTCCTTTTGTGTCTGGCTTGCTTCACTCAACATAATGTCCTCCAGGTTCATCCATGTATATATGTATTTTTAAAGGAGGTACCAGGGATTGAACCACGGGCATCTTATATGCAAAGCAGGTGCTCAACCACTGAGCTACATCTGCTCTGCGAGACCCACCATTTTTTTATCAACCCTCAGTGGGCATTCCTGTTCCAACCAGCATTAAATGCTCTGGTTCTCAGGTTCAGTGTGAGAGTTTATGAAATTGGCATGAATTTTTTTCTTGTGTCACTAGCCCTTCTTCAGGTCACACTCTGGTTTTATTAGTTTTCAATTTTAAATTGCTAAGCATGCCGGCTCTTCTGAGTCTTTCCTTCTTTTCCTGAGGTTGGAAAAAAGTTATTTTTTTCTACTTGAGAAATGAAAAATAAGATAGGAAGGGCAATAAAAGCATCAGCGAAACCCATTTGGAAGACTCTCTTGCAGGTTTTTTGAAGTTAGCTATTCTGGAAATGGTATGGTAGAAAAGAAACATCAGGGAAACAAGAGACGAATTTCGGACATTATTTTATTCAAGTCCCACCATATATATTGTCTAAAATGAAACAACACTGGGTAATGAAAAAGGCTATTAAAGATACAAATGATCTTGATAAATATGCGGTATTTAATAATAAAATTAAAATATATAAAGATATAATAATTCACTTTCAAATCTGAATAAGATATTCAAACTTCTGTTTTCCTGCCTATACATGAGCTAAATGAAAATGCCAGTTTTTACAATTTTCCAGGAGCTAGGAAAACAAGGACACCTAAAAAGAAAAGCCAGAATTTATGTAGATTTGAATTCAGAACCAACTATTCATTGCTGATCTTGCTTGGGGTAAGGCCAGTGCCGCGCAGGGTGCTCTTGCATTCATTTCCACATTTCGGTGGTCTGGAAGCATCAAGCTAAAATGGCCATTTAGGGGCGAACAGCAGCTGACAGAGAAACAGGGGCTAGGCGATTAAAAGCATCAAAGGCATGGCTGCAAATTCTCAAGCAAACGGCCATTTTTGATGAGATTCATAAAAGGAGAGAGTCACAAGCAGACACGTATTCTTTAGAAATCGGAGAGCCACAGACCTCCTATACTCTTTGGAAGAACGAAGTCCTATCACCCGCCACCTCAGGCTGCTTCCGTCCAAGATGGCGCCGCGCTCAGCCCGCCGCCGCCCCCGCCCATCGCGGCCGCAGAGTCCCACGCGCGCTCCGCGGGACCGGGAAGCCGGTGACGCGGGCGCGCGGGCGCGCGGGCGCGCGGCCTCACGGCGACTGCGCGCCTGCGTGAGGGGTGTCGGCGGGAGCGCGCGCGGCGGGGGCGGGCTCTGCCGAGAGCTGAGCTGCAGCCGCTGAGCCGGACGTGTCCGCGAAGATGGCGGGTCGGGTGAGTACCCTCACTGGAGCCGAGGCTCGAGACTGGGGCGCCGGGCTCGTGGGCACTCTGAGGTCGAAACGGCTCCAGGGGAGGGGAATGAGTCTGAGCAAGTGGGGCATTGGAGGGGGCGGGAGGCCAAGGGAAGGGCTTAAGGGTGAGAACGGGGAGCAGGGCGGGGGATTAACCCTCTTCAGAAACTTCATCCCCCTTTTGGAAGCTCTAGGGGAGATGATCCCTTCGTCCCCCGTGACTCCTATTTCTCCCTTAAGTCTCTGTTTCCATCCCTTGGAGCTTGTTTTCCTCGTCCTTCCAGGCACCCGCAGGGTTGTGGCCGTTCAAGCCCCGGCTGACGGGCTCCGGGGGCTTCTCCGCACCCCCATGCAGCTGGAATAACTGCAGGGAATCCGTCTGCAGGGATGAGGGGTGTGGGAAGGATCATTAGGAGCCCATTTCTGACTCTTCGCAAATAAAAGGTCTTGTAAAAGAAAGAGGGGGTGCCAATGACTTTTAAGGCTAACCCCCTGCGATCTGGGGACTTGTCACTGTCGGGTCAGGCAGGAGTGGGTTTAGCTTGGGGTGGGGATGGATTTGGGGTGTCGCGTTTTGTTTTTATGAATGACAGTCGCTTCGAATGCAGCAGTATATGCTGTAGTTTCACGATTTTAAATTTTACTTCCTCCTTTAGCTTCTAGGATTGCCTGTATGATAGATTTGGTGAGGGGAGATAGGGTTGGTTCTGTGCTGTATTGCAGTGTGCCTTGAGCTAAAAACCTCTCTGAGGGCTACATCCTACCTAGAAATGACACTGGCTATAAACCTGGGGACATTAACTGCGTCATTAGGAGCTAAGGATGTGCTTGAGTGATTTGTTTATACCGGAATATTTGAGTAACTTTGCATAGATTTATACATATATGTAAATGTCATATCTAAAGATACGACATGTATATAGAGATAAGTCATGAGATTCTAGACTCAGAAGAGATTTTAAAGGTCATTTAGTTCGGCCTCATTCTCTTCCTTTTCTCAATAGCCTCTCCTTTTATTTTAGGCAAGTCCTGCCACCTGTGCTTTGGATTCTTTTTCACCTTCTCAGGAACCCCTCTCCTATATATTCACCTGTTCCCTCTTAACTTACAGAAGCTTCTCTCAATTTAAACAAACCCTCCCTCAACCCCCATAGCTATCACCTTTTCTCTTCTCACTCAATAGCAGAAATCTTGATAAAATTGTCTGTCTATTGTATCCCATTTGCTTACCACCCACTCACCCATCAACCCACTGCAGTCTAATTTCTGCTCCTGTCATCCAACTGGCATGCATCCCTAAATTTAACTGACATTTTTCAGTCCTTGTCTTACTTGATGTTTCAGCTGCCGTTGTCATTGTTGACCATTGCCTCCTTCATAGAAAAAGCTCTTCCCCTTGCTTCTGTGATACTTCGCTCCTCTTTTTACTCTTACCTCTCTTTTGCAGACTCACCCTCCTCTGCCCTGTTATTCAGTGCTGGTATTCCTGAAGCCTCTTTTCTCATTCTGTTTTCTCCTCAAACTCTTCCAAGCCCATGGCTTTGCCTATGATTTTCATATTTTATCCCCACTCTAGACCTACCCTTTAAGTTCCAGATCAATATGTCAAACTGCCTATTTAAACTAAGGCCCATCAATCTCGACCTGTTCAAAAGCCAAACCCGTGTTCTTAGCCCACCTAATGAGTGCTTTTCCTGTGTTTTATATCTCAGTGAATGGTACCACCATCCATCTACTTATATATGCTGGAAACCTGGTCAAGAGTCCTGTCATTTTAACATCCTGAAATTTCTGTCCAATCTGTCCACTTCTCTACATCTTCATTTCTACTTCTTTTCCGTAAACTATCATTTCTGGTCTGGACTACAGCAAGAAACTCCCAAGTGGTCTCCTTGTGTCATTCTGGCCCACCTCTAATCCATTCTTCACATTGCAGTCACACTGATCTTTTCAAAACCCAAATTTGAATATTCCCTCTCCTGCCCCATGGCTACTTAATCCCCTCCCTTGATAGCATCCCATTACTTTTGGGAGAAGACCAAATCTTTAATGGTGTCTTCAAGGCCATTTGTGGTTCTGCTCCTGCTTCTCTCCCCTCATCCCCTTACTCTCTGTGCTCAGGTCATATAAGCCTTTTAGTTCCTTAACCCTGCAGTAGTCTTCCTATCACAAGGTCTTTGCATGCGCTGTTTCTTTTCTTTGTGATGCTGTGAGCCCATCCATTTAACTCCTACTCATAGATCATTCATCTACTCAAGGGAAGCCTATTCTGACCCCACATTGTTAGTCAGGATCCTTTGTTATATGTTCTTGAAGAACTGTGTCTCTTTTCTTTAGACACTTATGTTTGCCCTTTAAAATGTATTAGTATTATTATTTGTCTCCACTTCTAGACTTTACCTTCCACGAATGTAGAGACAATGTTTGTTCTTCACTGACTATTGTCATCTGTGTTTTGCATACTGCCTGGAACCTAGGTGATCAGTAAATTTTTGTTAAAAATGAATCTTAAAGGTACCACACTAAGACAAAATATTAATAATAGGAGAAATTGTGTGAATAGCAGGATATGGGAACTCTACTTTCTGTGTGATGCTTCTGTAAATCTACAATTGCTGTAATAAAGAAAATGTCAAAAAAATGAAAAAAGAATCTAATTTCTATTTGCTCTAGTAACAGAGGGTGCACTGCTAAAGCCAGACCATTCTAGTGTCAGCTCTGTTTAGAAAGGTCTTTTTTATATGGAGCTTTTACATATACATATTATTTTTGCTGTTTGGAGCAATACAGAACCAAACATAATTCTTTTTCCATATGACAGCTCCTCTGATATTTGAAGACAGGTTACATATCCCCTCAGATATTCTATTTTGCAAGCTAAACATCTCCCAATTCCTTGCATATTCTATTTTCCAAACCTTTCATCATTTAGGTTACGTTCCTCTGGAAATGCTCTGTTTTGTCAGTGTTTCTTTTAAAATGTGCCCATGTATCAATCAGTGAAGAATATACAACTATTTTTCCCTTAAACTGGACACTATCATAATTAATAAAGGGTAAAATTGTATTAGCTTTTTTCCTGCAGTGAATTACACTCTTAGCTCATACTGAGCTTGTGGTTAAAGCTCTCATGTACTTTTTTTTTTTGAGGTGCCAGGGATTGAAACCCGGGCCTCTTATGTGGGAAGCTGGAGCTCAACCACTGAGCCAGCTCCCCTGAGTTGGATTTTTCATTTGTTTGCTTGGTTTTTTTTTTTTTTTTTTAGGAGGCACTGGGGACCGAACCCAGGACCTCCCATGTGGGAAGCAGGTGCTCAACCGCTTGAGCCACATCTGCTCCCTGGTGTAGCTTTTTAGGTCCACCCCACTACACACACAGAAAAAAAAAAAAGGAAGGAAAAAAAGGTCTTCCACACTGTCTGAATTTTTTTTTACACTCTATCTTGTGAAACTGCCAGAAATCTCACTTACTGGAGATTCAGCAGTCCCTTTCTGAAAATAAACATACATTAATGCAAATAAAGCCATTGAATTTCTTTCTTCATAAGCCCTAACACCTAGCTAAGGTAATTTGTGAAGAGGTGGGAGTAAGATGATGTTAAATAGGATTCTAAGGGAAGAGAACTTCCTTAGTAGTTGGAAAGGGAGTGGAAAGGTATTAGAGCTAAAATATACCTAATTCAACATTTCAACTTGGGCAGGCCAGTATATTCAGTATCAGTTAGTATATTGAAGAAGCTTTTGTAGCTTGGTCTAGAAACAGCCATTCACAACATTTTATGGGTAAATGGCATTATTTCCACATAACTGACCTTCGAATGCAGTTTTAGAACACAGGCTGAAAATCGGGGATAGCTCATGTGCAGTACCATGCATCAGAGTAAATATAAAGTGCTTGATAGTCCTACTTCCTAAATGAAGGTCTTGCTACTCAGAACACAAACTTTCTGCAATCTTACATGCAGTAATTGTTTTGTATATTACTTTGTTAGTTTAAAAGGTAACTTCAAATTTAACAAGTTTTAGAAAATAAAATTGGACTCTTTAAAGCACCATTAGGTAGCTGCTGCTTTCTGAAACCTAGAGGAATTTCTGCTTAGAATGGGTGTATTCTTTTTTCAAGTATTAAGTCAAGATGTAAGGTGAAAGTATATTATCTTACTATTGAAAATTCTTGAATTGGCAGGACTGTGACCCTTTAGAAAGACCTGCATTGGCAAAACATTGGACACTTGCTATAATGAATGCTGTTTTTAAGGGTCCATACTCTGGGGATAGAATTTTAGGTAAAACTACTATCTTACTGAGATCCTTTTTCATATTTCACTAATTAAAACCCATGGATGGGCTCTGAGTTATAACTTAAACTGACTTCAGTTTTCTAGTGATTTAATCTCATCATTTGTAACTTTTATATTTTTAATGGTGAAAACCAAGTATTTCTTGGGTGACTATAACTATTTCTATAACCTCTATGCATTTTAAATGAATATAACTCATATACACCTTAAGAGATGTTAAACATGCTGAAGAGTATAGCAGACAACATAACATAAATGTCTACTTGCTTATCACCCAGGTTTACTAAGTGTTAACATACTGTGATATTTGCTTCAGATATATATCTCTCTTTATCTATCTATCTATTTTTAAAGAAATAAACATTACAGATCCCATTGAATCCCCCTTGTATCCTTTCTTGATTCCAGTGATCTGTCCCAGGAGTAAGCAGTCTCCTAAAGTTGGTATAGATCCTTTCTGTCATCATCTACATTATGTTTGTGTCCATAAACAATATATTGTTTTGTGTGTTTTAAAGATGTATAAATGGTGTCATACTGTATATTTCCTTCTGCAATCTGCATTTTTCATTAAAAATGGCTTTTGAGATCTAGTCATGTTGATATATATAGTTAGTTAATTCTGTTTATTGTGTAGTGTTCAATTAATAATCCATTTTCTTAGAGGACAATTTAGACAGTTTTTTTTTTTCCTGGAGGCCACATTCTTTTTTTCTTAAAAATTTATTGCAGTATCTCATTCATATATGACCATACATAAACAATGTGTATAGTAAAAGTTGTGAACTTTCAAAACAAACATGTATATCATCATACAGGACTCCACACCACCACTTTGCATTATTGTGAAACAGTTGTTACAAACTATGAAAGAGTATTGTCAAGATATTACTACTAACTATATTCCATATATTACATTTTGTGTAGTTTTCCCCCAACCCACCCGATTGTTAATACCCTGTATTAGTTTTATATGTATGTTATAGTTCATGAGAGAACGTTCTCCTGTTTGTTCTGAAACTACAGTGCATCTCCCACCACAGGATTCCCTGTGGTATACAGTCTATTCTTTGTACAGGCCATTCAAAGTGTGCACTCTGTGGCTCTCATTTTCATCACAGAGTTGTACTGTCATCACCTCAATTTTAGAATCTTTTCATTACACAAAAGAAAAATCCCATACCCCCTTAAAACTCCCCATTATTGTCCCTTAGAATTAATATAATATCTTTGCCATTGCTTCAAAAACATTACAATTTTACTGCTAACTATCACTGGAAGGCACATTCTTGTGTGTTTCCTTGCATACGTCTGTGAGAGTTTCTTTAGGGTATGTATCTGTAACCGTTGGGGAATTTGATGTAATTATGAATTCCAAAAATATAATTGGATCATGCCTGTAATCTGATCTGTTAATCTGGGCATGATTGAATTATGATTAGGGCGTTGACTGGGCCATGTCAGTCAGTAGGGCGTTGAGCCCCACCCCCTGGTGGGTGGGGAATTGAATGTAAAAGGCAAGGCAAAGAACAGAG
>JAQZBX010062641.1:0-16849 GCA_029593785.1 Cabassous unicinctus
AAAACTGCCTAAGAGCAGGGAAACCGGGTACAATACAGTGTTAAATGGAAGAAGCAGAACCAAAATTGTATTTACATGGAGTTTTAACCAAGGAAATGTGTATACCTGTAAACAAGAAAAAGAAGCTGCAGAGAAATTTTTAAGCAGTTGATATATTAGAGGGGCAGCATGGATGGATTTTTAAATTCCATTAACAATATAATGTTGGTCCTATGAGTTATATAAGGCAATAAATTTAAAGTCAGAGGGCAAAATAGCTAAAGTAGATCTGAAGCTGCCACCACTCTGAGCTTATCTGCTCTCTCCAGCACTGGCTGGGGGCTGGGCTAAAGGAAGTGTGCTCCTTTTGACGCTGAGAAGCCTGCCTGGGAGCAGACTGAGATATCAGCAGCCTGATGTTTGCATTACTGTGGTTTCTTCTGTAACTGACCTAGCAACAGAGCCCGCAGACAGAACCGACATGCTCCTAGGAGCTTCCTGGGTCCCCAGGATAATTGCCCTGAAATCAGGAAGCCCTGGTGCCGCGCAGCGCCAGCCTCTGTACTGGGGGGCCCTGAGGGACACAGTGCCCAGTGACAGAGGTCAGCGAGCAAGCTGCACAACACGTCTCCCATTCACCACCACCACCCCCCAAAAAGGGGACATGGGCCGAAATCCCCACCCACTCTGCCAACCAACATACCACCTGACCCCACCCACCATAAGGAAAACCAAGAGACTAGGAGAGACTGAGGACCATTATCACTGAATTCCAGAACCAAAAGGGGTCTTAAGAGGTTGCCTGGTCACCAAGCCTAAGAAAACCAACTTCCCTGTTTGGCGGAGGTATCTGAACTCTGTGCCAGAAGATGGCCTAGCCCAGCTGCGTTCTTGATTCCCTTGGTTCCCACGTTTTAGCAGAAAACGTGGATCAGATCCGTTTTAGCAGGAAATGGACCCATGATATGCTGCTCCGTTGCTTTGTGACATTCCACGTTTAAGTATTTCACGGCATTTAACAGCTCGTTTCCAGCCTGGAGCCCAGAATCTCTGTGGGGGAGAAAGCTCCCTCTAATCCAAAGGGCTCCAAGCCACTTCCAGGAGGGCCCTCTGGATGCTAAGGTTCCCCCCAGGAACCATAGAGTCCCCAGGCTCAGGCTGGGTGATATGGGAAGGGAGACTTACACCTCCTTCTCTCCTGTCCCACCTGCCCGGCCTCTGCTGTTACAACCCAGTCCCCGGGGGTGGTGAGAAGTTGAGTTACTTGCATCCATTTTGCCGTCTGCAGAGCCAGGCTTTGAATATTCCAGGCAGGTGAGGACTTCTCAGAGACAGCCAGACTCTCCCCTTGGTGTTCCCTGGCAACCATGAATTCTCCTTGCTGGGTAACCTAAATCTCTCATGCTAGTGTTTGGATGGGTTAACTCCACTTCTGACTTCCATGAGTGTGGGAACCAGCTGGTCACTTCCAAAATCAATGCTGCGGCCTGAGAGCCTGTGGCTCACAAAACCCTTTGCCTCATCTGCTCAAAAATCACCTGGAGTTGAGAGAGTATATTTCACTCCTTGGGCTCCAGGGGAGCCTTTTGCCAGGGATTCATTGGGTCCCATTCATCCTTTGGAGTCCAGCCCCAGCACTGACCTAAGGATTAGAGAGAAACCTGCCTCCATTCGCCTCCCACTAACTCCCCTGGCTGACCAGAGGGGGTCCCATCGGTCCTACCAGAGCCGCTGTCCGGGAGGAAAGGTGCACTGCAGGCATCCTGCTGGTAGCTTCAGCCTTGCCTCAAGAGGTTGTCCTGGGAGGACCCCCCCAGGTGGGCACAGCTGGGTACCAAGTGGAAGGGGCCCAAGTCTTGGGAGCATGTGAGAAACGTGCCGCAGCCCAGTGCCAAGGAGTGCCAGGACACTCGAGGGAGCTGGCCTGGTGGTGAGAGTGGAAACTCCAACACCTGGAGGTGGAAAGAGTTAAAATCTCCTCTCCCCAGGCGAGGGTGCTTGTTCTCTCCAAGGCGCTGAGGCCTCTCTTGCTTGGCACAGGTCTTCCCAATAAATCCAGGGCCCGCGGTGATTTACCAGGCGCCTTGGTCACTGCCAACGGCAATCGCACTTACCCAGAGCAGTGCTGAGAACAAGCCGTAATTTAGAGGTGGATTTATATTGTTTGTTCTACAGCAACAAACTCAGCAAATCATAAATTCCCTCTGAGATGAAGAACGGAAATTGACAATATTTATGAACTCGAGAGGCGGAGAAGAGCCTGACCAGGCTTTGATTTGTAACTGAAACTTCTCCCAGAGGTTCCAGCCAAGGACATGGCTACCGTCCCGCGCCCCAGGAAGCAGGGCTCTGGCCAGGGTGCGGTGATGGGAGAAGGGGCTGACGGAAAGACTCGGCTTCTGTGCCCACCCGGACATATGGCAACTAGGCAAACAAAGGCAGTCCTCGGTCATGAGCCTTTTCACAGCAAGGCAAAAACTGTTTAAAGAAACTCACAACTCTACTGGGCTAGACAGCAGCCTCCTCGTGTACCGCTCTCTCTCACACACCTCAGTCTAGGGACTGGATTCACTAAAAATCCCCTTCTAGCCACCCAGGAAGAAAGGAGGAGAACACAAGAGGTGCCCCAGACTGTCCACTTGACGTTCGAGAACCAACATGTGATACCGCAAACGCATCTGAAGAACGGAGAAGTTCTCGCCTTTCCTGGTAGTTCTCCCATAGCTCCTTCCGTTTTTTCTTTTCTTTCCTCCTCCAACCCCCATGCACCCTCCCTCCCTGCCCATCACCACAAGTCCCTCTGACACCAAGCCCTGGCGCCAAACGAACTCCCTAAAAGGCAGCACTCATCCACTCCATGCTCCCAAAGCAACGGGCATCCCAGGCCAACTCCTGAGCCCAGAAGTCAAGCTAGCCCCTCTCCTGGCCCCATCCATGGTCCACTTTATCTCCCTCCAACAGCTGTGCCCTGCTGTCTCACGGGATCCCTCCTGGTCCCCCACAAGCCATGTCCACTCCTATCATCTCAGCTACTGAGGAAGGTGCTGACAAGCCTTCCCCACTCCTTCCTGATGGTCAGGGCCACCTGGACCCCTCCCCGGCACTCCTGGCCCACCGGCTCACCTGCTGTGGTGCTCATGGACCTGGCTAAGTCATTTCCTTCCTGTGTGCCATGAGGAGGCTGGCTAGACCAGGGGATCTCCAAACCTCCTCCAATTCTAACTGGCTAAGATGCATGGATGGGTGTGACCTCGGGGGTCCCGGGCTGCCCACCGCTGCCCTACACAGTCTCTGCAGAAGCACTGGGCCTGAGAACCAAGCAGCGCCTCTAGCCATGCTACTGATTCCTACGCAGGAAGGCGGGGTGGTAAGCAGGGAGCCAGGCGGGGGCCAAGGCAGAAGGCTCACCCAGGCTCTCCAGCATGGTGTCCAGTGCCGCTGCAGCCGCGGCATAGATCCCCGGGTGCTTGGAGTTGAGGTTGTCTGCAACAGCGATGATGATGGACAGCAGCATGGGGTGTAGGCTGTCTCTGAGGAGGGGAATCATCTTGGCAAGGGACTCCAGCGCCCACTGGTTCACTCTCTTGTTAGAGTCCTGGAGCCTTGGAGTGAAGGCATCAAAGACCTACAGAGGCAACAGAAGCCGCAAGCCCACGTGAACCGAGGCAGGGCAGGGACCGAGGCACCCACCCATCCCAACCTACACCCTGGGCAGGGTGTCCTCCCGCGTCCCCGACGGGGGCCGTCCAGCCCACACCAGAACAGTGTCCTGTGACGAGGAGCTCACCTTGGCCAACAGGTAGGGACAAGAGAAGAGGAATGGACATTACTGAGCACCCACTGCATGCAAACATTTATGCATCTTGTCAGGCACTCTGTGCTCTTTCTTTCATTGAATGCTCTTAACAACCCACGAGGCAGGCATGATCATCCCCACTTTACCATTGACAGGCCTGATGCTCAGAGAGGTTAAAGGACTTGCCCCAGATCACACAGCTTGTAGGTAGCATGGATGGAAACACAGGTACTGACTCCAGCCTGTGTCTTAACTACTCCACCAGGCGGCTTGACCATCAATAGCCTCGCTCCAGGAGGAAGCAGGTAACTGCTTTGGTTTTCAGCCTGGGAGAGGCCTGGACTTACTCCTAACCCACCCATCCACCTGCCCACCTGCTCTTCCCCCAGAGTATCAACACAGAACGAACCCAGAAGCAGACCCGAGGCCTCGGCCACAGCCCCCTGTGCTCCTACCTCCCACCCCCTCACCATAAATCTGCTAGAGGGATGAGAAACATCAAGGGACATCCATCTCTGAACGGTTCCAAGGTACCTGCAGGAGCAGTGCCCCACACCCACCCCCCAGTCATTTCCAGGTAGTCTCACAGCATGACAAACGCCCATCTGGACAGCAAGGGCTTATCGGGCCCCCTTGAGACCAAGGGGTCTGGCAGCATCCATCCTTGTTCAGAGTTTTCCAAATTAAAGCTGCACCCACAGGGGAGGTAGAGGTGGGAAGGCAGGGGACAGGGCAGGGGACAGGATACCCACCTGGACCAGGTTGGCAGTGATGAGCTCTGGCTTGGCCTTGCAGTGCTCGAGGAGCTGCCCCACGCCCTCCATCCGAGACTGGTACTCCTTGGACTCCAGCAGCCGCGTCAGCTCCCGCAGCTGCTCTACCACCTCCAGGCCACCCCTCACGGAGAAGCGCAGCCCCCCCAGCCGGGGCCCATTGGAGCCGAGCCTATGGGGAAGGGGCATCTGACCCAGGTCGCCCCCGAGGGATGAGCACACCTCTGGACCCATGCCCCCTCCCACCTTAGTCCACCCCCAGCTTCTCCCTTGCCAGCTACTTGGTGCACACTGGCCTTGGAACCCTGGAAATCCCTATTCCTCGGGGGCCAGCAATATGTTTCCCTAGAGCCCTGTCCCCTTGTCAGAGGTCAGGGCTCTCTCTTCCTGCCCTCTTGTTCTCTCTGTCCAGGAGGCATATGGAGAATGGGAGGGCACGAAGCTTAGAGGAAGGGAATCCAGGAAAGGATGCCTGGGGCATGTTTAAGCTTAAGAGTGGGGAAGGAGCTTGGTGGCCGTGGCCCGCCTCTGCCTGGCCCCTGGTTGTCTTGGCTGTGCTCGGCCTCCTCCAGGAATGGGGGACACATTAAGAAAACCTGTCCCCTTGGGTTGGGACACATGTCTATCACATTCCCCTGGCCTATTCCAGCTGTCATGCCAGCAGCCCTAGCCCTTCACTCCCAGCTCAAAGCCTGGATGGCTGAGCTCATGCCCTGTACCTGGGCCCCCCTTGGATGCACCCAGCGGCATTCCTTCCTCTGGCCCACGCTCTTTGCTCATTGAGTGCCAGGATCCGTGCTGGACCCTGAGAACAATGGGATAAGAGACACCTTGAAGGGCTCACACCAGTAGGAGACAGGAAGTCAGTGGATTGACAGGTATGAAAATGGGGACAGCCTGCCCCCCCACCCCCCAGGACACGGGGCACAGGGTCAGAGAGAGCTTCCGGGGGAAGGTGAAGTGAGCTGAATCTTGTAGGAGAAGGAGGGATGTTCTGGGTGAGGTGGGGGGCCCTAGACGAAGAAGGGCCAGCAGAAGCAAAGGGCCAGTGGGCAGAGGGGGGCGACGGGGCCCAGAGGCTGCTGGGGTCTGGCTGAGACGGGATGCATGGGAGAGAGGGCGGGGAGTTACTCTGGAAGAGGTGCCAGGGGCTTCCCTATATGCCCTGCTGAGAGGCTCAGCATCTCGCGGGGCATCACAGATGGCTTTCAAGAACGGGAGTGACCCTCCGGTTCATCCTTGGTTTCTAACTCCTCCCCAGCACCTACCCTCCAGCCACACAGACCAGCCCATCCCTTCTCATCTAGCTTTGTGCCTGCTCCACCTCTGAATCAAAGCACCTGCTGATCTGAGTGCACGGGGCAACACTGAGCAGCCACAGGGGGCCTGGCCAACAGCACATCCCCAGCCCCAGCCCCCGTCCCAGCAGAATCGCACCCACTTGGCCGAGAACCTCTCCCGGAAGATGGCCCTGAGCCCAGCATTTGGTCTCCCTGAGATTTGGAGGTGGGAGGACAGATCCTATAAATTCATCTATCGGTGCCGCTGACCCAACTAGGTCTCAGTGGCAGCCCAGGCCCACAAAGCCTCCCCAGAGCACCCCTGGCCAGGGGCACGCAGCTGCCCTCTTGCATGGGGAGCCCCAGAGAGACAGGGGCAGTCCTACCCGTCCTCGCCGGGCAGCCCGTTCTCACACAGCGCCAAGCTCCTGGACACCTTGCGGCCTCTGGCAGATGGAAGTTCATTGTTGTCTTCTGTTCCCTTGAAAACACACAGGGCACATGAGCCAAAAGGAATGGGGTAGACCATAAGAAGGGGAAAAACCCTTCCACTTGGGAGGGCATCGGAGGTCACGCCTGAGCCTTCCAGGGCCATGGAACAATCGGAGAAGGGATCAAGATTGACATCGAGCAGATGAAGATGAGGAGGCCCCGGAGGCTCAAGGAACTCGGGCAGGGAGGGCAGAATCAGGCATTCGCACAGGGGAAAGAATCACATGTATCCCCCCCGGTCAGGAGCCGGGGATGAAATTAAAGCTTCTGGAATCCACTCCCCACTCCCTTGGCCGACGACGTGAGGGCTGCCAGGTCCAGCCTTGATCCCCAACCCCGAAAGGCAGTGGCCCGCTCACAGCACTCACCTGCTGTTTAATGGCTGTCATGACTTTCCTCAAGTCGTGAGACGGGAGGGACTGCTTCAGAAATGCGTCAAACTTAGAGTTACACATCAAGATGTTCAGCATCTTCCGGCCATAAAACCTGCCAGAGGAGAAAGAGAGCAAGGTAAAGAAGCAGCCACAGAAAGGCATCATAAATTGGCTTTGCAGGGAAGCGGGTGTGGCTCAGTGGATAGAGCCCCCGTTTACCATATGGGAGGCCCGGGTTCGCATCCCGAGGCCTCCTTGTGAGGGCACGCCGGCTGGGAGCCGTGGGCTGATGCAGCAAGACCTCACAGCAAGGGGGAGATAAGCAGACACGGAGAAGACACGCATCGAATGGACACAGCAGCACAAGCAGCAAGGGGGGGCACAAATAAAAATAAAAAATAAATAAATCTTTAAAAAAAAAAAAAATTGGCTTTGTAGCTTGACATGATTTTTCTAATAATAAGAGTCTTTAACACTTTTTCTAATTATGAAAGTATGCTTACCCAGTTAAAATTTCATAAAAAATAAACATCATCCAGAATCCCACGACCAAGAGAAAAACACTATTAAATCAATTATTATTAATTATTAGTATTTTCTTCCAGTTTTCTTTCCATATGTGTATGTGTGTAGTTGATATCGGAATGTATATACAACCTGCATCCTGTTTTTTGTTTTTCACTTTATGGTTAATTGTCTTTCCGTGTCATTCAAAAGGCTTAATAAACATTCTTGTTTCGGGGGTGCATAATATTCCACTGACTGGCTCTACCAAAGTACACTTAACTTTTTTCAAGTATGGGGTGTTGAGAAATCTGAGAACAGGCAGAGTGGGGCACAGTGAAGGCGAGTGGTCGACCCTGCCTGGTGAACGGGGTGGGGGGGTGCAGAGAAGGCAATCAAGGACTTCATGAAGACGTGACCCTTGGGTCGGGACCCAAAAGATGAGTTCACACATGATGTGGGACTGAGGAGTAAATGGGAGGAGACCATTCCGGAGTCCATAACATAGCCTGACAGGTCAGTGGGCCTGTGCTTAGAGAATAGCAGGTGGGGAGTGGACAAAGGAAGACAATGGGCTGGAGAAGAAGGTAGGACCCAGCTCAGGGAGCTGGACTTTCACCTGCAGGCAACGGGTTTTGCACATTGGTAAAACAATCTCTAGCAGCAGTGTGGGGGGTGGGTCAGTGCAGACAAGGCTGTGGGGCAGGAGACCCGTTAGGAGACCATCACAACTATCCGGTCAACAGATGACGAAGGCCTGAAATAAGGCGACAGAGCGGGGGTAAGAAGAGGTGGTCAGACTTAAGAGTTGCCAAGGAGGCCTTGGTGGCTGGTTGGAAGTGGAGCATGAAGCAGCTAGAATTGTCGTATTTCACTCAAGCTTAGACTTCATCAATTGCAAAAGGCACCATTACTTTACTTTTCCCTAGGAAAAAAAAAAAAAAAGAAAACACTGGCGATTTCTACTGCCTCCTATTATATTGCTTCATGTGTAAAAGGCAATCTTTTCAGAAACAAAAGGTAAGATTCCTTGTGGGTATTTTCCTTTCTTAGGTCAGATAAAGTATCTGTTGCTTTGCAAGAAAACATGGAATTTTGTTCATTCCTTGAACAACCAAATGTTAATATCCAGTATATATAAAGAATCCTTCAACTTAACAACAAAAAGACAAACAACCCAATTTTAAAATGGGCAAGTCTTGAACAGACATCTCTCCAAAGAAAATATACAAATGGCCAGGAATCACATGAGAAGATGCTCAACATCCTTAGCTACCAGGGAAATGCAAATCAAAAATACGAGACGAGAGTGGACGTGGCTCAAGCAACTGGGCACCTCTCTCCCACATGGGACATCCCGGGTTCGGTTCCCAGTGCCTCCTAAAGAAGACAAGCTGATGCAACGAGATGATGCAACAAAAGACACAGGAGGAAAACATAATGAGAGATACAACAAAGCAGGGAGTGGAGGTGGCTCAAGTGACCACATGGGAGGTCCCAGGTTTGGTTCCCGATGACTCCTAAAAGGAAGACTAGCACACAACGAACGGACACAGCAAATGCAAACAACGAGGGGGTGGGGAGAAATAAATAAATAAAATAAATCTTTAAAAAAATAACACAATGAGGGGGAGTTGAGTGTAGCTCAGTGGTTGAGCATCTTCTTCCCATATATGAGGTTCCAGGTTCAATCCCCAGTAAATGACTTAAAAAAAAAAAAAAGAAAGAAACCATTTCACACCCATTAGAATGGCCACTATTTAGAAAATAAGTGTTGGGGAGGATGAAGAGAATTAGAACCACTCATTCATTGCTGGTGGCAATGTAAAATGGTGCCATCACTGTGGAAGACAGTTTGGCAGTTCCTCAGGAAGCTAAGTACAGAACTACTATGTATAGCAATCCCTCTACTAGGTATACACCCAAAAGAATTGAAAGCAGGGACTTGGACAGATATTTGCACACTGATGTTCATAGCAGCATTATTCCCAGTTGCCAAAAGATGGAAGCAACCCAAGTGTCCATCAACTGATGAATGGATAAACAAAATGTGGTACATACAAGCACAGTGGAGTATTATTCAGCCATAAAAAGAAAGGAAGTCCTGATACATGTGATAACATGGATGACCCTTGAAGACATCACGTTGAGTGAAATAAGCCAGACACAAAATGACAGATATTGTATGATCTCACTAATTTGAAACAATTAGAATAAGCAAACTCACAAAGTCAGAATCTAGAATATAGATTACCAGGGGATGAAGTAGGGGTAGGGAAGGGGAAGTTAAGGCTTAAAATGTCCAGGGTTCCTATTTGGAATGATGGAAATGTTTTGGTGATGGATGGTGGTGATGGTAGCATAACATTGTGAACGCAATTACCAGCACTGAGATACATTTCTGAATGTGATTGAAAGGGAGATGTTATATTGTATATATGGCAACAGAATAATTTTTTTAAAAAAATCCATGAAACTACACTATACAAACATTGAACCTGAAGTTAAACCATGGACTTTAATTAATAATACAATCATAAAAATGTGCTATCATCAATTGTAACCAATGTTCCACACCAATACAAGGTATGGGAATCCTGTATTTTATCGATGGTTGTTCTGTAAACCCACAACTTCTCTAATAAAAAGAAAAGCTCAAATAAACCAAAACCTTGCTTTTCCACCAATATTCTCCACTTCACTAAATCATTCACAGAGTGGTTCAGTTTAAAAATTTAACAGTCCTCTTTGATTCCTCATTGCCAGCATCCTATTGTTCTGCTTCAAAATGTACCCAGATCCCTCCACCGCCTTCCCTGGTTCTAGCCTCCAGCACCTCTGGCCTGAGCCACGGAGTAACCATCTCACCCGAGCCCCTGGTCCATTCTTGCTCCTCCCTTCCCACAATCAATCCTCCACTGTGCAGCCCGAGCAGTTTTTTAAAAAATAAATCAAAAGACTAGCAAGTATATCAAGAAACACTTAAACTCACTGGTCATCAGAAAGTGCTCTGAAATGACATGGAGCTATCACATTTACCCATTAAAGCGACAAAGTTTAGAAAAGCAGATATTGCTACGCGTTAGGCAGACCTTGGGGATGTAGGTGCCTCGTGCTCTGCTGGAAGGGGTTGGACAGGTGCAGCGTCCTGGAGAAATTCTGGCCGCGTTTAAGTCCATGCATACCCCTGACCCAGCAGTCTGGCTCCTGGGCATGCTTCCTAAGACACGTTCCGTAAGGAGACCCCGAGGGGGACCTCCATCAGCCCTGTGTGCAGTGGGGACGAATGGAAGGACTCCCACTCATTGCCCCCGGCCAGGGTGCAGTGCTCAAACCATACTCCATGGGAATTCACTGCTGGGGAGGCAACACGGAAGGCAGCATGGATGGTGCCCACTGGAGTTGTACCACGTGTGGTAGCGTCTCCAGTGGGAGTGGGAATGGGAATAAACAGACTGGCCATTCACCCTCACATCCAAAGAGACATGATGGTAACACAGCGTGAGCCAAGGAATGTGAAGAGCCAAACTCCTACCCATGCTGTGAAGACAATCAGATCCTCTCTCTCTCCTGCTTAAAACCCTCTAACACCTAAAAAAAAAAAATCCTCCAGTGGCTTTCCACCACACCCAACCCAAAACGCCAACTCCAAGGCCCTCCACGGCTGCCGATCTCATCACCCACCACCTCCCGTCACCCACCCACCCTGGCCTTTCCCTTCCTTGAACTCCAAGTTCACTACCACCCTCGTACCATGTCCTTTGCCCAGAACACTCTCACCCAAGAGCCTCAAAGAGCTGACTCCTTCTAGTCATTCAGTTCTCAGCTCAGAGCGCCCTCTGAAAGGAAGACCTTCCCCAATCCCTAATCTAAAGTAGCCCCATCTCCATTCTCCATTACATCTGCCTGGGTTTCCCCCCTTTATATCCCTTATCTGTATCTAAAATGATCATAAGAATCTATTTGTTCATTTATTAGCCATCTCCCCCAAGTGGAAGGTAAGCTCCAAGAGAAAAAGGACCTATTTTTCTTATTCACTGTTGTAGCCACAGTAACAAAAAGAACGTCCATTAAATATCTCCAGAAAGGATGGGTGGTCTTACAGAGAACGGCGCTGGGGTGGGACAGGAGTAAGAGGCAGGTGGCAATGGAAGCTGAGGAAGTGGAGGCCGGGAGTACCAGCCATTTCCTTGAAGGGGCGTGGCTACGACGCTGGGGAGAGAAGTGGGAGGGCAGCTGGAAGGGCAGGACGCTGTCCCCCACGCGATGCCAGGTGCCTCACCTGCGCTGGCCCTGCTGTTACCTGGTGTCCTGGTTGGAGTCCTGAGCCAGCCTCACCAGGTTGTGCACCAGCATGTCTGTGCTGTCCCTGGGGCCCGAGAGAAGCTTCTCAGCGCCGATCTGCTCCAGGACAGTGGAGAGGTGCTCCGCCGTGCATTTCCGGACCAAGGGGTTTCGGTGGCTGCAAGGAAGCACGTCACAGTCAGCCATGGGGGTGTGGGGGTCTCCAGACAGGCTCACGGATTCAGTTGCAGAGCTGTGCTTCAGGCCAGCGGCGGGATCCAGCATCTGCACCATGTGGGATCATGGGATGTTTGGAGGAAGAACAAGCTCTTCCTGGTAACAGGACCACGGGTGGCGGCGGCAGTGGGGTGGGAAGAACTCTGTCCTCCGTGCCTCCTGATCTAGAAGTACGTCGCACCTTTTCTCTACCTAGAAAAATCCTCGCCATCAACGTCTCCGCTTCCTTCCCTAGCCCCACCAGACAGGGATAGACGTTTCCCCTGGGACAGCGCAGCCTTCTTCCACTGGGAAATTCAAGTGCCCCCGTGTGGCTCCCCAGGGGGACTGTGAGCTCCAGGCCCAGGTCACCCTCTAACGTATCTCCAAGCCCAGCAGGGGCCTGGCACACGCCTGACACTCGATTGTTGAGCTGATCTGAGACCCCGGAAGGAGGGAGGGGGCACGAGCAGGTGATTTGGTGACCACAGCAGGTGGAAGCTGAGCCCTGGCAAGAGAAACCCATCAGGCTGTCACCGCTTTCTTTCTCAGCTTTGTCAAGCAGGGTCCATTAGGCAACGCTGACCCCATGACCAGACCCTTCTCCTCAAGGTCCCCCCAATGGAACACAAAGAACCGGCAAGGGGAGGGGGTCTTCGGGCTCTCCCTACTGGGCCAGCAGCTGTGAGCATCTGCAGCAGAATCTGCATCTCAGCACGGTTCCCCAGGGGCACTCGCCTGCACAGAGCCCTGTTCCGGCTCCCCGGGGATGCCTGGCCTGGTTCTGGATCACGGTCACTGCCTCAGTTTATCCTGAGCATGCACGACCTCCGTGCTAAGCATCTTTCAGCCACTGTTTCACACCAACCCCGCGAGCTACCATCACGATGGTGATTTTTGCAGATGCAGCTGAGGCAAAAGGAGGGATCCAGAACACAGTGCAATTCATTGCTCTCAACTGCGGCCCCAGGAGCACGGGAAATAGGTTGGGTATATGCGCTGTGCTAAGTGCTCTCTCACACACCAGTTCATTTACACCTCGCCACAACCAGACACCGTTATCCCCACCCCACAGACAGGACACCGAGGCGCCGAGAGGTTAGTGTCCCTCGGGGCTGTGAACCCAGGCGGTGTGGCTTCGGAGCCCCTCCCGCTGTGGTGGGCACAACTCGCCGAGGTCTCGGGGCTGGTGCAGGCGCCCGGGGTGTAGACAGGAAGCCCCACGCTTGAATTGACAGCTGGATCGCTGAGGTTGAGGGTCGGTCTGCCTGGTGGGACAGAGGGCTGGGGACACGCCTCTGGTTTTGCTTTAGCTTTGGGTTTTCACTTAAGGGCAAAGCAGATCTGGCTGCGGAAAGGCCCCGCAGTGGCCCAGGAGCTCCCTCACCCCCAGGAGGCGAAGTGGTGCCAGCTGAGGTGTTAGAAGTCCTGCCTGGCTCAGATTTCATCAGAAAGAAACACCCATCCTTGGGGACAGGGCACACCCAGCAGCGGCCTCTGCAGCCCGGCGTCCCGTGGGGACCTTGGAACAACCGGCACCTCTGGCCTTCCAGCCAGGCCCAGGAGAGGTGGGGAGAGAAGCCCACCGGAAGCTCCCCAGCTGCAGGTGGAGACGCTTGCTCTGGAGCCTGCTTCATTCACTGCCGTCACCTTTGCCTCCAGCACCCGGCGGTCCACTGCCCTCCCAGCACCTTCCATGGCCTCCTCCCCTCCCCCAACTCTCCCCGTCTCCCCCTCTACTCCCTTCCCAGTGCCTTTCCCCTGCCTCACCCTCCTGACCACCCTTGCCCCACAAACCAGAGGCAGCCACGTACTAGACGCCGGCGGTGGTGAGGGCCAGCAGGGAGCGGGCAGGGGTCACGCTCTCCACCATGGCCCCCAGGGACCGGCTGGCGGCCCTCTGGATGAACTCGCTGGTGTTGCCCGTCCTCTGCAGCAGGCAGCGGGCAATCTCCTCCGCCTCCTGGTCCATGTCCTTCTTCAAGGCTCGGAAGAGGTCACCCAGGGTGCCGATGGCCAGGCGGGACACCTTGGAACGCAGGTTGGTGACCTTGGAGAGAGGGGGGAGATGGGACCCTCCAGGACGATGGGGCCCTGCCAAGGGCTCTGGAACATTCCACATACAGGGAGCTGCACAGACCCCTCCAGCCCCAGGCCTAGGCCTTGCCAAGCTGGAAATGAAAATCCTGCAGCCACCCCGGACAAACAGTCCCATTTTATCACGATGATGGTGACAAGCGCTATCATTATCATTATTTATTATTATCATTTTTAATTCCATTGTTATCAACATCATCTGATACTAGTTCAACTTTAACAGTTGCTCTTCAAAGCACTTTTACAAATAATATCCAATTTGGGCTTTACAGCTACCATGAGAGGTAGGTACATGACACCTTTTTGTTTGTTGTTTGTTAGTTTTGTTTTTGAGGTAACAGGGGCCGGGGATTGAACCCAGGACCACGTATGTGGGAAGCCAGTGCTCAACCACTGAGCCACACTGGCTCCTCTGAGGTGGTTTTTCCATTTGTTTTGCTTGTTGTTTATTTTTGTTTTTAGGAGGCACCAGGAACCGAACCCAGGACCTCCCGCGTGGGAAGCAGATGCCACATCTGCTCCCCAACGCCTGTTTTACAGGAGAAGAAACCAAGACCCCAGGCCATGTGCAGGAAGGGGCAGAGCTGAGGGCAGCCCAGGCCCTCCAAGCCCAGGCGGCAGACTCTGCATCCATCACCTCCCACTCTGCAGCGGCCTGTCCCTGAGGGTGGGATGCACCACCTGCCATAAATGTATCTTCCTGCTCCTCTGGGTCCAGCCTCGGCCAAGCACAGCCTGGGGGATGGTGGGGTGGGGGGTGCGGGCGGTGGAGAACAGGCTTGGGAAATGCTACAAGCGCCCTGAGGCTAGGGTCTGGCCCAGAAAACCCCACCACTCCACAGGCATTTTGAGTGCAGAGGATAAAGCAGGGTGTGATAAATGGACATTCATCAGGGCACAGGATTCTGATGGTTTGAATACCCACTAATTATAAATAAGGAGACCCCAGGCCTCAGTTTTCCAGTCTGAGAAATGGGTGGCTACTCCTGCCTCAGTGGCCATCAGCCCCCCACAGAGGGTGGGGGAGCGGGGACGGGGGCATAGCATACCCGTCTAGGAGGCCTCACCTCTCCAGTCACGGCCAAGGACACGTCGTGCAGCCTCCCGGCGAGGACCTCGGAGTGGCAGGCCGCCAGGCGCCGGATGCTCGCCAGGCCCTTCTCCTTCATCTGCCTGAGGAGCACGTCCAGGCCTCTTCTCAGGCAGTGGGCATGGGGAAGCCCATTCCCTCCGCAGACCAGGGGCAGCCCACATTTTCGCCCCTCCTTCCCCCAGGGCAGGGTGGGATTGGCTGGCCGCAAAGGCAGGGACTTTCTCAGGTAACGCTTGGGTCTGAATTATTGCAGTTCGGTAAAAAAGCCGTTTCATGAGGCCCCTGGCTCACCCTCAGCTCTGGCCGTGGTGGGACCGGAGGCCACCTCCAGGAGCCAGGCCCACATGTGACACAAATATGGCTGCCTTTGGGAGAAGGAGGGGGGCTTCCCTCCAATGTTCTGGACTCCCAGTCATCACGTTGCTACAACTCAAATTTGTGGGCTCAAATTCGTACATGCCATTCCCGGCCCGGGTATGCCACAGGGGGCCCAGGGCAAACCCAGGAAACTAGAAATACAGCCACCCACTCCCACACGCCTCCTCCCACCAGACAGGAGGGGGTGGGGA
Source organism: Cabassous unicinctus (assembly GCA_029593785.1). Taxonomy (NCBI): domain Eukaryota; kingdom Metazoa; phylum Chordata; class Mammalia; order Cingulata; family Chlamyphoridae; genus Cabassous; species Cabassous unicinctus. The sequence goes on from JAQZBX010062641.1 coordinate 15,458, forward strand.
GAGGGCAGGTGGGAGGCAGGAACATGCAGGGAAAGGTGTCTCCTCACCAGTCACTGCTGCTGAGGCACTGGAGGGCTTCCACCAGCCCGAGCTCTGGGTTCGAGAAAGGTCTCAACTCTTTCAAGGCTCTAAGGCCCAGCTCCTCCTCCTCTTCGTCCCATTCGGGAGACCCCAGTGTGAGCACCGCAGGTAAGGAGTTAGCTGCACCACGAAAGAGAGAGTGTGGCAGGAGAACAGGCAAGAGCCTGACCACTGGGGGGCCTGGCCCACGGCACCTGGACCCCCCTCACCTGGAGGCTGGTGAGAGCCGTGAAGCCAAGGACCATATCCCTCCATGGCCAACCTGGTCGTTATATTATAAACAGGAAGGCTGCTTGGCATTGCGCTGCTTGGCATCGTGTGCCACAGCCCACGAAACCAGCGGCTCACCTTCCAGTGCTCCCGTGGCTGTGGTCGGGGGGAAGCCCAGGGCACCTCGATCCTCGACTCACTCTACCCCGTTCCCCACCCAGGAGTCCGTGTTGCCGGCCTCTCCTCCTTTCCCCCACCATCCATCATTTCTGTGAAGATGCCCGTGAGCAGGGATGTGGTCCAAAGGCAGATGCTGGAGGATGGCAGGGGACAAGCAAAACGCCCAGCAAGACGCACTGTAGCTCACCGGCACCCACGTGGCTGAGACACGGCCACGGTATCAAAAATCAGATCACGTTTCCTAGGATCTCCTTCCTTGGGGACAGATGCGAGAATCGTGAAACACCAGAATAAGAAAAGGAAGGGAGTCCAGAGCCCATCTACCTACTTGAACGTTTAATTAGCTGAGGTATCAGAGGCCTAGAAAGGTCAGGGACACCCTCTCCCCACCACGGTCCCTCGGCTACTCCAAAAGCAGAGCCAGGAGAAGGTCTCCTTCTCTGACTCCAGGGCTCCTGCTACCACATCTCGCTTTCCGGATAGTTCTAATCAGAAGTTCATCTCCACTAGGACTTTTTTTTTCCAGTTCTATGGGCTTAAAAAAATTTTTTTTTAATTGTGGTAACATATATACAATATGAAAGTTCCCATTTTAAACACTTTCACATATATAATCCAGTGCTGGTCATTACATTCGCAAGGTTGCGCTACCATCCCCATCGTCCATTTCTAAAATTTGGGGATGATTTTCACTGAGGTATCCAGGGGGCTCTTGGGCAAATCTGAGTTGAGGCCGTCGTTTGTTTAGAGTCTGCATTCCTGGATTCTCGTCTTAGCTCACCCCTGGTGGGCAGGAGGTTACAGCCCACCTCCATGCCCTTCCCTGGATACCACGGCCATCCCTGAAACCTTCCAAGAGGCTTTGGTATCGGGGGGAGAGCAAGCCAGGCTCCAGGCCCACCAGCCTCTGCCTCAACCCGG
>JAQZBX010062642.1:0-16847 GCA_029593785.1 Cabassous unicinctus
TGGGGAGGCTACTTGTATCCAGGAGAGGTTCGGTAACAAGCAGCTCTCAAATCTCAGTGAGTTAATGCTACAAAAGTCAATTTCTCCCCGTGCTCCATGTCTACCGCAGGTCCACGTGGAAGCACTCGCCTCAGTCACCAGGGACCTAGCTCGTCACATGCACCCATGAATCCACAGCTTGGAGAGGAAACATGGCAAGCTAAGCACCAGCTCAAAGCGGCCACCCTGACACCTGCTGCTTCTGCTCGTGCTGCATTGGCCAAGGCAAGTCACATGTTCACTCCTAACTTCCTGTGCCTGGGAGGAGAAACGGACTCTTGGAGAACAGACCTAAGGGATCCATCCCAACACACAACTGCTGCTGCGGAGGTGAAAATCCCGCACACTTTAGGAACAACTTACTAAGTGCCGACATTGTGATAGTAGCTGTGCGTGCATTAGCTAGAATGAAAACTCCCCGAGGCAAGGTGTCTCAGTTTTGATTGCTGGTGTGTCTCAAGCTCCTAGAATAGTGACAGATGCATGTTAGGTGCTCAATAAATATGTGTGGAATGAATTATTCACCCATCAACTCTCCCAACAACTTTGATGAAGTGGGCATTGAAATTATCTCCATTTTGCAGGTGAAGAAACTGAGGTTCAGAAAAGTTAAGTAAATTGCCCAAGGCTAAGCACTCTGACTCAGAGATTGCCATGGGAGCCCCCATGGATCTGGCTCCCAGCGCGTTTCCTCTCTTGCCTATGCCTCTCTCCTTTGTGGCCAAATGCTGCTGCCCACCCCACGCCACCCCCTTCATCCGTCTGCAAGGGGACACCTTGTCACCTCTGGGAGGCAGAAACAATGGCTTGTTTGCCTGAAGCTTGCAATGCATCTTCGCCCTGACCCCAGCCAAAGCCCCCACACTATCCTGCATCCCGGCTGATTGAAGGCGGGCTCCTGATCACTCCAATCCTCTGAACGTGCTTGCAGTCATCTGGCAGGTCCACCCACCTGCCTTGTGTGTCCCAGAACATCTGTGACAGTCTGGGACGGAGGGAACTGACATCTGTACACACAGACAACACCCCCGCCAGGTACTTTTCTGGAAATTTAATCTGCAGAGGAATTATTTGACCATCTCCAGCCAGTTGGCATCTATCAAGGACTACCGTGTGCTGGACACTGGGCTGGGCACCGGGCTTGGCCCTCATGGAGATCACGGTCGGGTGGGATCCTCCAGGACAGAGCTTTTTTTGGAGATGAGGGGAAAACCTCCACCACTGATAGTGACCAGGAGAAAATCAGTGTCCCCCAGACCACCCCAGCAACTGGGCCTAGTCCTCATAAGTTTGAAGAATCAGAAGTCAGAGCTTCTAGACCTGTCACGTCACCCAGGGTGGTGGGCATCTGTTGGTTTTTCCCGGAAGGCGATTGTTCCACTTTCTACGGGCAGCAGCCCCCAATCTCCCCCGGGGATCTGCTTTTCCAACTGGGTGTGACCTGGGGGCACTGCCAATCTAGGCACCCTGCTCGGGGCTGGCCAGCGAGTGTAGGTGTCCAGAGGAGTGGTGGGCTGATGGGCTCCTCCTGACACTGGCTCCCTAGGGAAGGGGCTCTATGGTGTCCACTGCGCCGACCCTGGACTCTTCTCTGGTTCTTGTCTCTGACTTCTCCAGTTCTGTGAGCACCTAACTCTGTCACTCCTCTGCCCCCATCTCCATTCAATACAGTTCTTTCTGCACCGCTTTGCCACAGTTGCAAGTCTGCTGCTTGCAACCCAAATAACTGACGGACCCAGGGTTACTAATTCCAGAGCTGGAGGGCATCTTAGAGACCATTTGATCCACCCTTTCATCCCATAGCTGAACAAATTGAGAGGCTGGCGCGTGGACCTGATGACAGCCAAGAGCGGAGAGCTCTGTGAGTCAGCCACTTCTGTCAGCATCCCCAACATCACAACAAGCCTACACGCAGGCGAGCGCTCCCATTGCAGAGACAGGAAACAGGCACAAAAGTGTGCAGACACTTTCCTGAATGTGCATAACCTCAAAGTGGCCGTGCCAGCATCTCCCGAAATTGCACAGCCTCGAAGTGACCTGGCCACTGGGCTCCAGAACCTGAGCTGTCCCCCATGTTCTCTTCTTCCTCCCCTGGTGGTCCGGGGCAAATAGTGTGAAGACTGGGACCCGGGCCTCCTGGGTCCTGCACATGTCTTTAATGGTGCTTGCTCAACAGGTTGATAGACTCATCGGCATCTCTTCCTGCCTGCCTGCCTGCCTGCTCTGGGTCTGGCACAGCCCTTTTCTGTCTCAAAGGCTGTTCTTCAAAAGCCTATGGGGCACTCAGGGAATTCAGGCTCATATGGCCTGTCCCCTGGGGTTTCTTCTGCCCATCACAGGCCTCAACCCCCACAAGATACGAGGGAGCAGCCGGGACTCTGCCTCATTTGTGCTCTCCCAGCCGGCCTGCCCTGGGCTCTGGAGGTCTGGGTGGGTCTCGCTGCAGTGGGTCGTTTGGATTTGCATTAAGGTTTTCTGAGGGTCACCACACTCAGTGCAAAGGGCATGTGCTGTGCTCTCCAGGAGAGGGGGCAGAGCCAAGGGGCTCACGGCTTGTCCACTGAGTTTCATGCTTTGGTCTGTCTCCCCCTCTCAGGAGGGTGCGGGGCCTTCTGGCTATCCCAGCACAACTCCACCGAGGAGGCCGCCAAGTGGGATCCTTCCCCGACCCACTCGGGCCTGCAAGGAAGGTGGGCTCTTTCAAGCCCTCAGCCTGGCCTCCCACACCCTCGCCCACCCACAGGAGACCCCCCTCCTTGGCCGCTTCCTGTTCCTGCAGCCTCCAGCTGGGCAGGCCTCGCCCTCATGCCAAGAGGAGCTCTCCTCTCCTCATCTTTGCCATTTCCAGAAGGGGAGGGATGCGCTTCAGTCTTGTGCGGGGCCTGCCGTGGTGCTCCCAGCCCTGCCCAGCCCTGCCAGCCCTGAGACCCCTCCCCACCTTCCCCAAGAAGCAGCGCGAGCGGCACCTTTCTCAGGAATACCCCAGTGCAATCTACGCAAGGAGGGGGTGCTCCCTCCACCAGCAGCTTTGATCCTGCCCCTAGAAAATCCTATACCTACTGTGGGTTGAAAGGCACGTTTAAGTCCCAGCCCCCGTAACCTGCAATGGGACCGCATTTGGAAATTGCAGGTGTGGTTAGTTAAAATGAGGCCATGTGGCCTAGGTCGTCCTTAGAAGAAGAGGGAGATTTGCACACAGAGCTAGACCTGGGGGAGAAGGCCATGCCGAGACGGGGCAGGCACTAGAGGGATGCAGCTGCAAGCCAGGGACTGCCTGCAGCCACCAGGAGCCGAAGGGGCCGGGAGGGAGCAGGGCCCTGGTTCTGGACTTCTCGCCCCCAGCACCGAGAGAATCCATTGCTAGTGTGTGAAGCCACCCAGCTGGTGGTCATTTGTGACCAGCCCGTGGAATCTATGACAACCGCCCAGCATTGAGGGGCATTTCATTGCTTTCTAAGGGTCACGGCCCTCTCTGCAAGTGGCTTGTTCTGTGCTTTCCAGGAGGGGGCAGCAGAGCCGAGGGGCTCATGCTTTGTTCTGTTTCCCCCTCAGGAGGGTGGGGGCTCTCTGGTGTCTCACCACACAATCAATCATCCCCTCCGCAGATATTAGGGAGGACAACTGGGAGCGTGCAATGCCCAAGGCAGGTGTCCGCTCTGGTATCCCCACACAGGGGGCACTAAACACGCAGCGGCAGGGAGGCGGCGTGAGCATCGTGGTGGAAGAGAGCAGGCAGGTCGCAGGCCAGGCAGGCAAGCATTGTCTAGTGGGCCCAGGTGGGTGGGGTGGGAGAGAGCGGGCTCTGACCCGGAAGGAAGGCCGGCCCGGAAGGGGGCTTGTCATCAGACAGGGGTGGGGGTGTTGGGTTGTTATGCTGACAGCAGCGGAAGAGGCCACCCCCTCACCTTCAGGGAGCATTCTAGATAAAGCCTGGAGGTGGGGTTGGCAGGTGAGGCTCTGGAGGTGGGCAGGACCTCCAGGAGGCTGGAGTCAAAACTCAGGCGAGACAGGGAGGTGGCCTGGGCTAAGGTGGTGGCAAGAAAATGGAGAGAAATAGGTGGATTCAGGGATATTTGGGAAGTAGCATCAATAGGTGCCTTTTGCTAGGCGCCCCCCCTTGGTGCCCACAGGCCCCCTGACCAGCTGGCGTGAGGCGAGAGCGATGCTTCGCTGTGTGGAAGGGCTGCTGGGGCTGGGACCTCGGCCCGACCCTTCGCTTGTTCACGGAGCATGAAGCCGCCCCTTCTCCTCCCCAGGAGAGGTGCCCCCCCAGAACCTCGGCTCTCTCCACCTTCCCTCCTCAGTTCTGTGGCCTGTGGCGCCTGCTCCGTCCCTGTTGGGTGGGTTTGCCACCCTCAGCAGTACCCTCGGACCACCGACCCTGCCAAGGCTGCCCCATACCGAGGCTTTCCGGGGAGCCTCCTGATTTCAAGGAGGGGCCCGGTGTTAGCCCCAGGTTCCGTGCTGGTCGGAAAATACGGTCCCTGCATTCAAAGCTCTTTCAGGACAGAAAGCCCAAGCTGCCAGGAGGGAGGTGCGGGCGGCTTTCCTCCTGTTGCCTCTGCCATAGGCCCGTGCCCTGGGGTGGGAATCGCTGGCCCCTGTCCAGCGGAGGATGGCGCAGTGTGGGACCTTGAAGATTGGGCCAGGCAATGACCCTGGCAGAGGGGCATCTTCAGCAACCCCAGTTTGCAGATGAGAAAACTGAGGCTGAGAGATCCACTCAGTCCCAGGGCTAATAATAAACAGCAGATGCAGAAACCTAACCCAACTCTGCCTGACTCCGGCACCCATGGGCTTTCCTGCCACAGGCCTTTCCACCAACCTAAGGTTCAGTAACTGTAAAGGTAAAGTCCGCTTGGCCGCAGCAGAATGGTCCACCGGCCAGGAGCCGCCTGCCGCCTCTGACAACAGGGGCTCCAGACTCCCAGAGTCCCTCCCCACCCCGGGTCTGCTGGGAGCAAGCTAGGGAAAGAAGAGCTACAGTTGGCAAAACACATTAACATCTTCCTCCCTGCTAATTAGTTTTGTGAACAATTATTTATTTATCTATTTATTTGCACCAGAGAGCAACCAGGCTGTGGAAATGTGGTGACATGTTTTACATGAGAAGGAAAGAAAAGAAAAATGCCACTCACTGCGAGGTTTAAATCATCTACCACATGGATAGTGAGCAGGAAGCTGAGTGGCCCAAGTTCAAGGCACAATTTTAGGGGAACAAGCAGTAATCCCCAGACATTTCTGGGCACCAAGGGTGCACTGAGCTCTGTGTGAAAGCCTTGGAAACAGGAGCAAGTGGAAGATCGGGTTCTCGCACTCCAAGGATCTGGAAAGAGATGCCCACAGCCCAGGATGGTGTCCGCTGTGAAATTCAAGGCCATTCATTTCCCACTCCCACATCCTTGCTCATGCTGTCACACTGCTGGGAGCACTCTTTCTCGCGGCCTGCCTAGAAAACACCTACCCACGTCTCAAGTGCCAATCAAGCAGCATCTCCTCCGCAAGAACTTTCCAGACTCTAGGGGTGGGAGGCAGTCCTCCTTCCAATACCTCTTTTGGCCCCTTTTTGGGCCACTGTATCACCTGAAAATGTGTCTCAGCAGTTTCCAGGTTTGTCTCACAACTGATGACAAACGGATCTTTCCCTTTTTACGAATGCATATTTCTCCTTTATGTAGATGCATCATAATTTGAGTCCTGGTTCATGGGCACTAAAGTTGTTTCTAATCTTTTACTAATACAAATAACCCCTCAATAATGATCTTGTATATATGTCATTTCACACGTGTGCAATTCTGATAGTAGAATTGCTGGGTAAAGGGAAAACGCATTTGCAATTTTGAAAGATTCCTCAAGAATCTCACCATCAAGGTCTAAGAATGCCTTTTTCCTCTCCTGCTCTCCAACACTAGGTGTTATCAAACTTGTCTTTGCCTATCTCATAAGTAAAATATGGTATCTCAAGGTGGTTTGAATTCTCATATTGTGAGAGAAGTTGAGCATCTTTTCATTTATTTAAGAGCTATTAGTATTCCCTTTCCAGTGACCTCCCCGGTCAAAACCTTTGTCTAGCTTTCTCCTGTCTTGTGGATTACTTCCTAGTTGCTGTGAAGCAGTTCTGTGAAATGAAGAATGTGCACTCCTGCCTTTCAGTCTTCCTGGGCTCCCTGTCATGGGACGTGGAATCACAGAATCCTTAGAGTTCAGTTGTCTGCCCTGCTCTGTGCCTGCCTGCCAGCGTTGTCCTCCAAATGTCAGGACACAACATTTTCTGAGCAGACAAAACGGTCTGTGGACTCGAGTAATGGTGAGGATTTCTCAAGTTCACATAGGAAAGGAGCACATCAGTGTTCTGCCCCCAAAGGTGGAGATAAGACGTCGCATCTCTCTGGCTGGGCACGGAGGTGGGGCAGCCTTCCAGGGATCAGCGGGGCTTGTGCTGCCTTCTCTCTGCAGAGACCATTCATAGGCACGGGCTCCGTCCACATCTACAAAGTGAAGCCTCTAAGAGTCACATGCTTTACCCACCTGTGCCAAGTGTGTTTTCTCATCTCACTCCACTTGGAGGCTGGTTGATTGTGACGATGGAGAAAGATGAAGAAATCAAGAATATTGAGCATTGGAATAAAATAGGGATGTGCTGGGCTCTGGTCTGAGTGCTTTGAATTTCACTGAAACCTCTTAGCAACCCCATCGTTCCCATTTTACAGACAAAGACACTGAGGAACAGAGAGTGAGTATAGTGCACAGGGCCCACAGCTAGAATACAGAGAAGCAGGCTCCAGCCTCAGGCAGTCTGGCTCCAGAGCTGGTGCTCTCTGCCACTATATGAGTCACCTTATCCGGCGCCAGCTGAACAATTTTGTCTTTTGTCCTCAGGAGAGAGAATGACTATTCCGGTGATGGCAAATAGAGTTCATCATGTCTGTAAACTCTGATTGCTCAGTGTGGCTGCCTGGAGCACTGGGTTGAACAAGATCCAGATTCCACAGTTGGTAGTTGATTAATGATGTCTGCCGGGTTCGAGTTGAGTCAAGCTCCTGCCAGGATGATTGAGGTTGTTTGCAACCACCATCTGGAGAAGAAGGTCCGTGTGAAATGCAACACGACGACACCATCAGGGACCTGAAGAAGCTGGTCTCAGCCCAAACTGGCACCTGTTGGGACAAGACTGTCCTGAAGAAGTGGTACACGATTTTGAAGGACCATGTGTGTCTGGGGGACTATGAAATCCACGATGGGATGAACCTGGAACTTTATTAGAGAGCAGAATTCCTTTCCCCTGTTCTCCTCTCTTTTCACCCCACTGGTATGGAGCTTGTTTTAAAAAAACTCACGCTAATAAAAACTTAGATACTGAAAAAAAAAAAAAAAGTCTGCCATTCAGAACAGGGTCTTGGCGGCACCTGTAGCCCGTATTTGCTGTCTCTGCATTCTTCCGTGAAAATTCTTAGCTCTTGGATTATCCAGTCAGCCCCACGTTACCTGGTAACCTGATCTCCCGCTCTCCTAAACTTAACCCCCAGCCCCTTGTTCATCCCTCCAGCACCCACACTTACTGCCTTTGCTCTCTGCCCACAATGCAGCCCCTCCTCCACTCCTGTCTAACCAATAGCCTGACCTCAACCACCCCCACTTCCCGCGTGAAATTGCCCACAGTCACCCCAGACCTCGCTGACCTTTCTTTTCTTGGCATCTCTCGGTTCAATGATGTGTGATGTGGCATTTACGGATGCAGATGCCACCAGACCCCTCGAGGTGGACAGCAGGTAGGGAGAACACATCCTTGGTCTCTGTCTCCCCAAGAGACCAGCAAACAGTCTGGCACAAAGTGGATACTCAATAAACACTTGTGAAATAAATGAAGAAAAGATCAAATGGATAGTGTTCTTTAGATGTTTCACATTGGTACATCTTCCTTTTTATTAAGAAACAAAAATATTTCCCAATTCAAGGTTCTGTTCATTAATGTAATTTTTTTTTCATTTTAAAAACAATTTATTGAAGTATATCATACATACATGAACATACAGAAACAATAAGTGTTTAGCAAACATTGTGAACTTACAAAACAAACATGAATAACATCATACAGGGCTCCCACACATCACCCCACCACAAATACTTTGCATTGTTGTGAAACATTTGTTAGCAAATTTTGAAAGAGCACCATCAAAGTATTATTACTAACCATAGCCCATATCTTACTCCCCTATACTTTTTAAAAAAAAAAGATTCATTTATTTACTTTTATCCATTCTTACCCCCCCACCCCCGTTTTTGCGTTTTTGTGTCCATTTGCTGGGCAATTCTCAGTGTCTGTTTCCTGCCCTTTCTTCTCATCTTTCTCCTCCTGTCTTCACCAGGATTCAAACTTCAGAACCTCCAATGTGGGAGAGATGCGTCCTACAGCCTGCGCCACCTTAGTTCCTGTTTTGTTTTTTTTTGGTGCGTCTCGTCTTGGCTCTCCCTTGTGCCACTCTCCTGTTATGTCATCATCTTACTGCATGGTTCGGCGGGGCCTGACGGCGCACCTGCACACGGGGCCTGGGGGGCTCACCTGCTTGCGGGGCCTGGCGGCGCACCTGTGCCCAAGGCCTTACAGTGCCCCCGCTCGCAGGGCCTGGCAGCATACCTGTGCATGGGGCCTGGCGGTGCACCCGTATGTGGGGCCTGGGGAGCTCACCCACTCACGGGGCCTGATGGCACATTCATGCATGGGGCCTGGCGGCCCGCACACCTTCTATATTTTTCTTTTTTTTAAATTTTAACCAGGAGGTCCCTGGGATGGAACCCAGGTCCCTCCATATGGAAGACAGGTGCCCAACCATTTGAGCCACATCTGCCCCCCTGCTATGTCTCTTAAGGTTGACCAAAGATACCTAGAGTTACAGTCATTTCCCATACAGGATGGTCGTATAATAAATCAGGCTTAGTTTATCACCAGCATTCTAAAAACCAGACCTAGGGAGAAAAACTAGGTCTGGGGACACATGCATGGTTTCTAATATAGCAAATGTTTAGCTTATTCTGTTTATCATAAAATCAGGATAGTGAGAATATTTGCACATTAGTACATCTTGCCAATTCCTTGAGAGTGGGGATGGTAACATCTGATACTTTTGAGTTCCCCCAGCACTATTGTGATACACAAGAATAATTGCTAAAAATCTATGGGGATAGAAACTGAACTAATAAAATCTTCACAGGGTGGCTGTTGAGCTGCCTGATTGTGATAGAGAACATTAAATGCTCTATAATAAATAAATATTTGACTGTTACAAATAGGAATAATAATACCACTCATTGATTTTGGTGTCTTGACTCTACAGAGCTATTTATTTCATGTATTATTCAATACTTTTCTTTCATTGTCAATATTAATACATAATTTATATCAGTAGCTTTGGCTGTGTAACAAACAATCCCAAAACTTAGAGGCTTAAAACAATGGTTTACATACCTTAAATGGGGCCACTTTATGGTACATCATTTGTATCTCAATAAAACCATTAAAAGAAAACACAACGGCAATGAAGAGATTGTTTTTTGCTTGACAAATTAGCAAAGCTTAAAAAAAAATAATGCTCAGTGTTGGTGAAGGTATAGGGAAAAGGTCATTGTGGTAAAATCTTTTTATAGAGCATCATTTATCAAGGAATGCTCCACAGACCCCATTGGTCCCTATGACTTTTTCAGGGTATCCAGGAGATCAAAACTATTTTCATAATAATACTAAGATATTGTCTTTTCACTCTCAGAAATAACTCACATAAACAAAAAATTCTTTGGATCCTCAATAATTTTTAAGAATGGAAAATGGTACTTATACCAAAAAGTTTCTGTAAAGCAATGTGACAATAAGCACCCAAAACTTTGAAATTGGAGCTTTTCTTTAATCCAACATTACCACTTTTGAAAAATTTGTCCTATGGAAATAACCAGAGAAGTAGCTGAAGATATTTCTGTGAGTATATTCATCACAGTATTATTTAAGAGAGCAAAGTATAAAAACAATGTAAATGTTCATCCATAGGGGATTGGATCAATAAACTACATTACAGCAATGTAACAGAGTACATACTGCTAATAAAATAATACTTCAAAGTAGCATTTTATTGTAATAATAATGTTCACAATTCATTATATTAGAAAAATACAACCTAGTGTGTAGTGTATGAAACCATTTTTGAAAAACTAGGATGTCTATATATGCATAAAATAAACAAAACAGATGTTAACAATAACATTATATATTTCAAAATGTTCTTTAAGAATGTGTCTTGCTTTCTTAATGGAAAATCTGGGCAAAAAAGTTATTAAAGATTTAAACAGTATTGATTTCTCTAGCCCACAATTCTGTGAGTTGGCAATTTTGACTAGGTTGGTCTAGTGGGTTCTGGTGGGTCTGGGTGAGACTCGGCTGATCTTGGCTGTCTGTACTCAGCTGCCCATCGGCAAGGCGGGACTGCCTCTGGGAGTGGCTGGCTGTCAGCCTGCCAGGCGATGGAGCCAGCTGGAACTCGTGATTCTTATCACCCAGCAGGCCAGCCTGGGCTCCTTCACATGATGGCTCAGTGTTCCAAGAGCAGCAAGAATGGAAAATGTAACCCCTTGAGGTTTAGGCTTGGGATCACACATCACTGTCATTGCATTTCTATGGGCTGAAGCAAGACAAAGCCGGCCCAGATCCAGGGTTGGTGAAATAGACTACTTCACCTTTTGATGGGAGGAGCTGAGAAGTATCGTGGCTTTTCATGCAATTGAACACACAGTTATACTGTAGACCCATTTATTTGACATTTACCTTAGGTCAAGCCCTGAGCTAGGTACATGGTCTTTGCATGTCTCACTAGAATACAATTTCATACGTTGAAGTGCCAGGCACATGGTAGATGCTCAAAGAATATTTGTGGAATGAAGGATAGAGTCTGCACAACCCAATCTCCTCCTACTGGCCACCTTCATAAGCTTCGTTATTATTTCCTGTGGCGTGATATGCCATGTGGCATAAGCAAAGCTTGAAAGCAAAGAAGGGTTTCTTCTAAGATGAACAAACAAGATGCTGGGTTGTCATGGGGTATAGCTTGATCCAGTACAAGCAAGCTATTCACTGTTCCATTTTATACAGGAGAGAGAGAGAGAAGAAAAGTGAAGGTCTATTCATTTAGGAGAAAATCATTATTCTGGGTTTAGATACAAGCAGACAAGCATATGAAAAGAATAAATTTCTTTGATGTTGACACTGATAGCGAGTCTAGACACTCAGAAGACAGCATTGCTGGGCTGAGCACCACAAACAAGCTTCAGAGAGAGGAGGCCAGTGGGGGAGGTGGCTGAGGAAGGTGAGAGAGAGAGAGAGAGAGAGAGAGAGAGAGAGAGAGAGAGAGAGGGAGAGGGAGAGGGAGAGGGAGAAGGCGCTTCACATCTTTTCATTTCTGAGAGAACAGAGCACAGAATGCCTCTGAGGATGTTGGTTTACTTTGGGTTTTTTATTTATATAAAAAAAAAATCAATGACTTAGACACAGGAGCCTCCCTCCCCCAGAGGGAAGGTGCTTGAAGCAGCTGCTTCTGAATCTGCTGTCTGTGTGTGTCTCGCTATCCTGTGCCTGCGGAGGCAGCCACTCATTGAGACAGGACCACGAAAGCATGGCCACAATCTGTGCCATCCAGAAACCAGACTCTCCCTCTCTCTGAACAACTCACAGCATCTTATGGAAGACGTGGGGGGAGAGGGGGAGGGAGAGAGAGAGGGAGAGGCGCCCAGGGATGGCCCTGTTTTGTCCTGTTCCTCTTGTGGCCAGTGAGTGCAGAACAAATTGGGCTTCTGGCGAGGTAAAGAAGGGGCTGTCAGGAGAAATGGAGGGGCAAGGGCATTAGTGGCTCCTGGGCCTCCGTGTGGACTACAGGGATTCAAGGGCATGGACTTTGGAATCTGACAGTTCTGCCACTCACTAACTAGGTAAATTTTGGGCAGGTTACTAACCCTTGCCAGCCCCCACTTCTTCATCTGTAAAATGGGGATAATAATTGTGTCTATTTTATACAATTGTTGTGAGGTTGGTACATGATAACAAAGGAAAACTGCCTAGCATATGATAATTGCTCAATAAACAGCAGCCACAGTGCTCTAGGGCACTGGCAGGGGTTAGGGTGTAAAGAGAGACCTCAACATTCAGGCTTCCAAGAACCACTTCAGGTTTGGGTTCTCTGCCCTAGACATGCATAATCCCCCCACACACCTCCCCGGGCTGGAGGGCTCCACCTCCAAGGGCAGAAGGAGACTGGAAACGGTGGTATATTTTATGTTACTTTTCAGCAACAAGATCTCTGGAGCAGAAAGGGACTCCCTTGGGTGGTAGTGAGTGTCACATCCCTGGGGATATTTAAGCAGAGGTTGGGTGGTCAGTTAGCAAAGATGTGTAGAAGGGATTCAATACAGTGGATGGCTAGATGCCACCTTTCCACCTTGGAGATTCTGGATCCCTAGTTGGCAGTAAAGCTCAGTGAGTAGATAACAGTCTCAGAACTGATGCACATATTTATCTTGTCTTTGCCCTGTCCCCATCTGGGTCCTTGCCCCCAGAATCTCACCCCTTTGGGAGTCTGTCTTAGTTTGCCAGGGCGGCTATAACAAATACCACAGACTCATTGGCTTCAACAATAGGAATTTGTTGCTTCACAGTTCTGGAGGCTAGAAGTCCAAAGTTAAGGTATCAGCAGCAAAGTCTGTAGCACTCTGGTGTTGGCTCAGTCTCAGCTACGTCACATGGCAATCCTTCTGCTCCTCCTCTCGCCTCTACTACCACGTCCAAAGTCCCTTTGCTTGTGAGGACGCCAGTCATGTTGGATTAAAGCCCCTCCAATTCAGTCTGACCTCATCTTAATAGCATCTTTGGTGAACCCATGTACAAATGAGTTCATATCCACAGGACCAAAGCTGAGGACTTGAACATGTCTTTGTGGGGGACATAGGCCAATCTACACCAGAGCCCCCATACCTGTCCCTCAATGTGAGCCAGCCCTGAGGGCCTGGAGATGTCTACACTGATGGGCTTGGATAAGGATATTCCTGGGGTACTTTTGTTGGTTTGTTTTCTTTCACATTATAACTTGCACTACGTTTTCCTTTAGGAAAAAATCATTTTAAGTGGTGGTTAGGACTTAGGTGCCATTAGCTGTGGGGTCCAGAGACATGAAGGATTAGCCCTGGTTTTGTGGGCTGCCCACGGAACCCAAGAATCCAGTGCAAGGCCATCTCCACTGGGAAACGTTTACTAAGCTCTAAATTACCCGTGAATCCTCGGATCACAGTCTGTTGGAAGGCAGGAGCTATCCCACCTTACCCCAGCCCAGCTCATCCTCCTCCTGGAGAAATAATCTTGTGCACCTGCTCTCCTACGAGATCGTCTCACTGACAACCAGATCTTAAGTGGGCTTATGCTGTCCCTTAAAATCGAAATGAGATCTATTTGAACCTCCATCCCAACTCCCCAAGGATTGTGCAAGTTTCCTCTGCCTCACGGTCTCTATTTGGTGTCTCACAGAAGTCCCTCTGGCTCCACCCTGGGGCTGACCTCACCGTGGACTCCTGCCCTGCCCCTCGAGTCCTCCATGGACTGGCACTCGGGGAGGTTACCCTAGGGGACAGACAGGTACCATGTGTTGAGGGCACGGGGAGGGGAAGGCACATCACAAGAAAGTCCATTCACAGTCGAAAATTGGACTTTGCTGCTTTAAACCATCTCCATCTCTTGCCATTCCCACTAACTTGCTCTCCGTCACCCTGCCCCTTTCACGCGGCGGGATCCCGTGCCCCCTCCTCCGGGCACTCCCTCTGCGAACTTCTGTCCACCTGTAACTTTGTTACCTTTCTCACGTCCATCCCCTGGGCTTCCCCTCCCACCCCAAAGTGGTGGATGGCAGTGTTTTCCTAATCAAAGGTAGTGCCTCTTCCCCTAAGAGGAACTCTGGTACAGGCTGGTGAAAAAGCTTTCTCTCCACTCCTCCGCCACCAGCCACGCCACCGTCTTTGCTTGTGAAGAACAGCACCTGACAATCAAGCATGTATGGCCGATCCTCCCTGGCTTCTGGGATGGTGAGTGGAATTGTGTCTCTGCCCCCGACGGACTGGCCAAGTACACCCTGGAAACCCGAGTCACAGTCCTTGCCAGCCATCACCAAGAAGCACTGCCCAGCGTTCACGGGGCCTCTTTCACTGAGCAAGCCAAGAGGCGACACCCCGAACGAGAGATTACAACAGAAAAACCACTTCTGGGTTGTGGCGGCAATTTTTCCCTAGGTATTCATTGCGGTAAGAGGCACGCAAAAGAGATGCCACAAGCAAAGGCTATTGGGCCGGAACGGTTCATGTGATCTCCTTCCTTAGCAATCTAACAAGCTCTTAGATTCATCCCAATTAAGGAATCATTATTTCTTGACACCCAAGTATGCAGGCTCATGAGTCCCCCATGACCCACTGGGCTCCTTCGTCGTCTTCCCAGCAAGGTCCAAGGCCTGAGTCATCCACATGGCTTCCCATTTCTCCCTCCTCCTAGCAGGGCTGGTCTTTGATCTGCACCAGTTAGAGGATTGCCTGAGCTGCCCCCCACCCCCGGCTTCTGTGCCCAGGCCTGCCACCCTCCCCAAGGTCTCTTTCAAATGTTCTGGCAGGGCAGCAGGCAAGGAGGAGCCTTACACCAGTTTTCTCCAAGTCAGGACCACGATGGTCATTCAGTTTATTTCTTGAAATAGATCATGTTGGTGCCAAATAAAACAAATCGGGGTAATTGTCTCTGGGGAGCAGCATTTTTAACCACAAAGTCTAGACACACTACAGCACAAAGTCTAGACACCCTACAGGATGCTATAAATAACCCACGGTTGAGGACTCAGCCTATGGAGTGAGTAGATCAGTTTCAAATCCTCCCTCTGCCTCTCTACCAGTCATGTGACTTGGGCAAGCTATGTGTCCTGTTTCTCGGGTCCCTAGGCTGTGACATATACAAAGCAAATGCCAGCTATTGTGGTGCCAGAATTTGTGACAATTTTACTTCCTTTATAAGTTGGGGAGGATTTAAAGTTCTCCCTACCTAGCACCATATTCATTTGTTGGCCCTCCAATGTGCTTTCTAGAAAGGGAGAGAAAAGGGCAGTGACATATAAACCTGGGATGCCCACGGGCGGGTGCCAGGCTGGCTTCCCCAAAGGTGGCATGCCACTGTAGTGCCCTGTATTAGTCAGCCAAAGGGGTGCTGATGCAAAATACCAGAAATCTGTTGGTTTTGATAAAGCGTGTTTATTTGGGGTAGAAGCTTACAGTTACCAGGCCATAAAGTGTAAGTTATTTCCCTCACCAAAGTCTATTGCCACATGTTGGAGCAGGATGGCTGCCGACGTCTGTCAGGGTTCAGGCTTTCTGGGTTCCTCTCTTCCCAGGACTCATCTCTCTCTGGGCTCAGCTCCTCTGCTGTCTCCACAAGGTCAGCTGTAGACTATGAGGCTCTCTCGGCTTTGCCTCTCTCCACAAGGCCAGCTGTAGACTCTCAGGCAGCTGGCTCTGTCGTTCTCCCTGGGGCTCGATTCTCTCCGGGGTCAGTTGCTCTGCTCCTCTGTGTGCTTACTTCCCGGGCTCTGACTCAAAACTCCAACTGCCTTCTCTACAGTGTGGTTTTCTCACCAAGGGGGCAGGGACTCAACATCCTACTGACGTGGCCCAATCAAAGCTCCGATCATAATTTAACCACACCCAGGTACAGACCAGTTTACAAACACAATCCAATATCTATTTTTGGAATTCATAAACAATATCAAACTGCTACAGTCCCTTTCCTTTCTCTGCTGCCTGGAATGTCTTAGCCCCCTTGGCTGCCTGGCCAAAGACCTGCTCTTCTGAGACCCAGCCCAAGCATCCCCTTCTCTGTGACCCATCCAAGTATGTCTGTCGATCCCTTCTGGGTCCCCCCAGTGCCCAGTAAGGGTGTTCTGCACCTAACCCCCAGTGCTGCCCACCTCCCAGGAACCGTGAGCTCACTGGGGCAGGGCCTGCAGCCTCGTGTTTCTGACAGCACCGGCACACTGCGGGGTCTTCCAAGGCTAGCAGAAGGTCATTTTCAAGCACCAGCAGAAATGGCTTGTAAAAGTCCCCGGCATGCTGCCTCCTGGCTGCTCCTGGATGTACCCTGAAGATGAGTCTGCATTCCCAGGGGATGCTTCCCCTGGGGGTGGGAGGGAGAAAGAGAGCTGGGTGGGCAGAGTAGGGCAGATACAGGCATGCAGTGTGGGTGGGCAGACCGCTGGACGGCCAGTGGAGGACGTCTGCCGTGTCAGGTGTGTTTTCAAAATGTCAGCGCCAATCCAGGACTAAACCCTGCCAGAGAACACTTGGGTGTGGGGATGGGTGTGTGGTGCCTGCGCGTCTGTCTGGAGAGGACTATGAGGGTCTATGAGGGTGTTTGTGGGGCCAGAGGACTGGAAGAGACCCCTTAGACTTGCATGGGTCTGAGCTGTGCGTGTGCACGTTATGTGCTTGTGGGTAGGGGTGGGCTGTGCAAGATGTGGGTGTTTGGGCTTTGCATGTACTTCCGTGGGGAGGGACGAGATCTGTGTGTCTGTGCAGGAGAGGGGAGGGTTAGGCGAGATGATGGGGGGGCAGAAGGGGCAGGAGGGGGAGGAGTGCAAACGAGATTCCGAGCAGGTTTGATTAGGGGTCTGCATGGACCCTTCCCAACATGGAAACAGTTGGGTTTCTGGGAGGTGAAGGAGGTGGGTGCTGCCCCTTTGTCTCAGAGGCACCCGCATGGCACT
>JAQZBX010062643.1:0-16803 GCA_029593785.1 Cabassous unicinctus
GCCAGAAGAGCCCACATGAGCCACTCCCAAATGAACGTTTATGTTTGCTTTCAGTCACTATGCGGCGGATAAGCTACTTGCCTGAGGATAACAAAATGGCGCACCAGGGCTGCCCGTAACTCATGGCTCAGGAACGATTTCCAAAGCAGACGAGAAGGGGAAGGATGTTTGGGCAGAGATGTATCAGCTCTTCCCAAGCTCTCCTAGCTCTTCAACCTGAGTCCGGCTTCAGATTTCCAGGAGGGGAGTAAGGCATATAAAAAGACCTGGCTGGATGCTGAAGCCAGACCAAGCTTCAACCAGGAAGAGACACGGGCTGCCCACGGGCTGGCGGCAGCTCGTTGATTGCCTCACTCCCTATTTGCTGAGGACCTGTGGGGAGCAAAGGGGTATTCATCCTGTTTGGAAGCCCCCTCTTAGGCCAGTGGCCATGGCAACACTCAGCGTGCAGAGCTGAGCTTGTGAACTGCCCAGAGGGCCAGCCATCTGGATGCCCCACCCCGGGGACCTGCCACCTTCCCCCAGGCAAAGCCACCCTCGGGAGCTCCCTCTAGGGGTTTCACTGCCCCTCAGCCCCACAACCTAGAATTTGACCCCCTTTCCTCTCTGTTTCCACCTGCCCTCTGCTCAGTAGGGCACTTGATCCCCCCTCCGCCCACCCTCCCAAGAAGGACCTAGAAACCACCTGAGCTCCCTTTCTCCTGCGCCACTCAGAATTCCAGGCTGCACAATATAGCCAAAGCACCCTGGCTCGCTTTGAAAATGTCTGGGGAGCTTTTGATCCCTGGCAAACAAAAAAAGGGTCGTTGTGGGTATTTTTTTATCAGACACTGTTTTACAGGTTTTAGTGTCCTTGAGAGACAAAGTGAATTCTCTCAGCAGTTGAGAGAGCTTCCAAATAGAAAATCGGAGAGTGGGGGGTAAATGCCCACCCAAAAGCAGCCATCCATCACCCAGGAGGGGAGGGAACCATAAACCTCCGCGGGGCTGCAGGGTGCCGGAGGCTGTCACAGTCCAGCTGATCCGTCTAATTCCGAAGGCAAGGGGGCAGGTGCAGTGGAGCGGGGCAGAGCCCAGCAGGCATCCTGGCCTTCGCTCCTTCACCCTTGGCCACCGCAGTCTGTCTGTCCCTGTTCTCGCCCCCCCCTTTCCCTCCCCATTTCCCATCCTCAAGACCTTCCCATTGTTCCCTTAGTATTTGCTGGGGGAGAGGACCAAGAGTTTACATTGCTGTCCTGCTGCCCACCCTACAGGACACAAAAGAATTCCCTGAAGCTGATGATTAGAATCCAGCCACTTCCCCTAGTGGAGGATGCAGCATCCCCCAACCCCCAAGCAGATTTCGTTTTTGTGTTTGTTTTTGTTTTTTTTTAATTGTGGTAACATATAGAATGCAAATTTTCCCATTCCCCTAGTGCTTTTAAAACCATTACGTCATGTGAGCCCTGCATTGTCGAAAAAAGGGAACGCGGGCGCTTCAGAACCAAATAGGCTTGGGTTCAAATTCTATCACCACCACTTGGAACTCTCTGGGTGACCCTGGACGAGTTCCTTGTGCCCTCCGCCTCAGGGTTCTGTTTGAAGATGAAAACAGGTAAGTGTCTAGAGTGACTAGTGCAAGCCCAGCACATGCAGAAGCTCAAAAAGAATGGTTGTAGTTAGGCAGGGAAAGATGCTACCCATGCCTCCTAGACAAAAAAAAAAATCCAGGCCCAGAGAGGGTGAGTGACAATCCCAAGGTCACAGAGCATGTTGGATGCAGAGCCCAGACCAGGAGCCAGGGTTCCACATCCCCAAGCACCTTGCTGTTTATTACGCTAACCCTGCTAGACATCTCCCATCCCCATCTGTAAAATGGGGCTCAAGGTAGTACCTATCCCAAAGGGTTCTGTCGGAACCAACAGGAGCAGTGGAAGGTAGCGGTGGAGCATGTGAACTTGGGAACCAATTGCCTGGGTTCAAATCCCTATTCTCCATTTATGGGAGTTGTGACTTTGGGTAAATTATCCACATCTCAGTGCTCCATTCTCCCATCTGTAGAGTGGGGCTACTAAGGATCTACCCCGTGGGCTTGTTGGGGGGGATAAAATGGGTTAATATTCAATCAACGTCCCTCGAAAAGCAGAACAATTATTCTGATATCCCACTGCCAGGGAGTGCCCAGGCCAGAGAGAGCTGAGCTAACCCAGCACAGGGCAGGTTTCTGGGGGGAGAGAAGGAGCTGGCTGCGGAGCGTTCCACGTCCTGGCCCCAGAGAGGGCTCAGCGCTGCTGGGCACTGACTGGTCAGGGCTGGGACTGGGAGGGGGGCCAAGGGGCCCGGAGGCCAGTGGCCCACCCCCACAGCAGAGAAGTGCCTTCTCTACCTAAGCCAAGTGGCAGGCAGGCAGGCCAAGCTCTTTGGTAACCCAGTTTTGAGCAAGTCTCTAAGGAGTGCAAAGTCCCAGAGGAGCCCGTGTCGGCTGTGTCGTTTCAGCCTCTCAGTCTGATCTGTTTTAAAGACATTCGTTAACAGGTCCCTACTCTATTTATTTTCAGACCGCCCGTGCCTAGCCATTGGCGAGACTCTGGCCCATATCCGAGACTGGACTTTGGGTCCTGATTTTTTTTAAGCCATCCTTTTTTTTTTTTAAATGAGACCTGAAACAATTTCTTAATGCTCCCTTCAGAAGGGGGAAATACAAAGGTCCCATGCCAGCTTATCAGCAGCTTGCCGGCTAAGGAAAATCAGGGCTTGCGTTTTTGCTAAATTAAGGCAGAATTAGTTTCCTGAGAGCACTGTGTTCAACCTTCTCTATGCTGGGACGCTCTGCCCTGTGCTGTATCTTCAGGAGTCAGTGTCCCCTGTCAGAATGGGAAGCCCTCCTGCGAAGGAGCAGGGGCTTTCTCTCTTGCTCTTGTCGTGATTTCTTTATTAGTGTCCCCAGCATCTAACAGCCCCAGGCACAAAGGTGTCCATAAACGTTCATCAAGTGAAAGCTCATTCCTCCTTCGCACCCCTGCCTCCCCC
The DNA here is from genome assembly GCA_029593785.1 of Cabassous unicinctus. Taxonomy (NCBI): domain Eukaryota; kingdom Metazoa; phylum Chordata; class Mammalia; order Cingulata; family Chlamyphoridae; genus Cabassous; species Cabassous unicinctus. Next base: position 3,010 of record JAQZBX010062643.1, read on the forward strand.
TCTGCAAAGGCTGTGGTCCAGGGGGGCTGGGCTGCAGGGGCGAGGCTTTGCCAGCCCAGCCGCTCCCCCTTCCCTCTTCTGAAACAGAGGACCTAATGGTCCTCTTTTCCTGGAACCCGTTTCTCGTGGTTCAGAGGAGGTGAACTTTGTTCATGGAGTCAGACAGGTGACCAGACCTGGCAGAGTTCCCAATGCCCATGAACATGGCAGGAACAGGTGTGGACCCATAAGAAGAGCCAGTCGGAGCGCCTCCGAGAGTGAGAGAGACAGCCCAGGTGGCAGCATTTGAACATCTGGCTCTGCACTGGCCAATATGGTACCAACTAGCCACATGGAGCTGTTTAAATTTAAATTAATTAAAATTAAATTTAAAAATCCAGCTCCTCTGTCATGCTAGCCACATTTCCAGTGTTCAATAGCCTCATGTGATTAGTGGCAACTGTCCTGCAGAGCACAGATACAGAACAGTTCCATTATCATAGAAAGTACTATCAGATGTAATTTAAGTTACATCATGCCTGAAAGAGATCCAAATAGATTTTTTTCTTTTTCTTTCTTTCTTCCTTTTTATTTTTTATTTTTTTTACTTAAGTTTGTTTGAATTGAGTTTCTATCGCATAGAACCTGAAGGGTCTTGACCAACAGAGTCTAGAACTAACTATAATTCACCTGGCTTGCATGGGTGCAGAAGCTCATCCAGGTGGGGATAATATTTGCTTCTATAAGTCAACAGAACCATCCTGTTAATAGACAAGTCCTAGTCAGTGGGTCACAGAATACTAGACCTAGTAAGATCAAGTGGTTTAGCCTCCCACCTTCAACCAGGCAAATAGCTTACCCTTTCATCCAGGCACTAATGGTTCCCTCTTTCTCTCTCTCTCTAATCTTATACCTTCCCTCCCTTCATTGTCTTCGTTCTCACCGATAATCAAGTAATTCCTATTTGAACAACAAAAACCTGACTGCTTTTGATCGGTGCTCTGCAAGGATCTGAGGCTCACTTGGGCTGCCTCAAATAAGGGGGACTTATTTTAAGGAACTTAACTGCGAGATAGAGAGAATTCCCACCAGAACCCTAGAAGAGCCCCAAACCCAGGCTTTCCAGAGACTGAATGTGGTGCATTAAATGGAAGGGCAGCCAAGACCCAAGACAACTTCTGCAGACAAGTTCTCTTGCTTCCTCTGCAGCACTTGATTCTCAAAGTGATTCCATCCCCTCTGCTAACTCTTTGACTCTCAATTCCTATATTTCCAGTTCAAATTCTAGAGAAAGAGAATCTGAGGGGCCTAATTCAATCACCACAACCATGTTGGGAAAAGTTCCCAGGCCAGGCCTCCCAATAGGCTACCAGCCAGCCAACAAATTGGCTGTTCTTGGGTCTGGTATCTTCTCCGCTGATCTGGGAGTCATCACATGATATCAAAACTATGACAAATCTGATCTCTCAGCAGATACTGCGGACAGGGCAGTCTCTCTAAATGCCTAGGGTGTGGAAAGCATCAATTGTATCAAAGTGAAGCATACAGGCTGTGAGGCCAGACTTAGTTCCTCTGTTCAATAACTGTGACATTGGGCAAGTTGTTTGAACCCTCACCTATAAAATGGAGTAATAATAACTACTTCACTGAGTTGATAAGAGGATTAAAATAAATAAAGTAGGGAAAGTGTTTAGCACAGAGCAAGCGCTCAGTCTCAGTGAGCTCCTATCATCTCCTGCGTTATACGATTAGCCACTCAAGACGTACAGGGAGTTGGCCATGGTAAATAACAAATTGTATCAAAAGGTGAGAGAGCTGGTTTTCAACCCCCCTTTTCAGTCACTAGCTAACTGTACTTCCTCAAACTTCCCATCTGGAAATATAACTATTTTATCTGACTGAAGGCGGAGAGGTAGACTAGACGGTTTCATCTAAATCCATAAAATTTTAGTCAAAGATTCTTCTATCACAATTAAGTCTATTTGTTTCTATTTGAATGTCCAAGGACAGAGAATAACCACACACAAACTCTGCCCATAAAAAGCCTTCATTGCTGCTTCCACCACATCAAGCCACTCGTTCAGTGGCCATCCTAGGTAGGTCAATAGCACTATTCAAAGAGCCTGCTGCCATGTCCTGCCCATGGGTCATGTCTGCCCGGCTCCATAGGGCGGCTCCTCAGAACACCTTTTGTCTACTTCATGACAGTTACTCTGGCCTCAGCTGATTGGTCCAGGAATAGACACCAATCAGGCTCCCTCTCCTGGGAATTGTGACCAAGAGAGAGTCCATCTCAGCAGAAACTAGAAATAAACACAGACACTCATAAGCTAGGGGGCTATCAGGAGCTTAGAGCAACAGAAATTTATTTTCCTATGGTTCTGAAGTCTAGAAGTCCAAAATCAAGGAGTCAACAAGTCCGTGCTCCTTCTGAAGGTTCAGGAAGAATCCTTCCTTGCCTTTTTAAGTTTCTGGTGTCTCCTGGCAATCCTTGGCATACCTGAGCTTGTACATGCAGCAATCTCTGCTCCATCTTCACATGACCCTCTTCTTTCTGTGTAGCTGTCATGTCTCCTCTTATAAGGTTAACAATCCTTGGACTTAAAGTCTACCCTAATTGAGTATGACCTCATCTTAATGAGTTACATCTGCGAAAGCCCTATTTCCAATTAAGGTGAAATTCTGAGGATCTGGGTGGACACTATTGAACCCACTCTCCATGGTATTCTTGGTGTTGTTGATCAGTAACTCACAGTGTTGACTAGTACCGACTTCAGCTAGGCAGAAGGCAAGCTTCATATAAGCAGGGATCTGTTGCTTCTAGTTTCCCCAGAAAATTCTCACTAGTGCATCATTTCCTGAACTCCCTAAGGCCTCTTCACAAACTGCCCCTTCTCCTGCCCTCCACTCTGTTGGTGAATAGTGCAACCATATGCTCAGCCACCGTACATGCCAAAAACCTGAGGGTCATTCTCTTTTTTCTTTCTTTCTTTTATTTGTTTGCTTTTTGTTGTTTGGTCACACCTGCCACCTCCCCTCCACTCCCTCTCATTTCTTCTGCCTTAAATGTGTCTTCTTCCTTTGGGCCCCCATGAAAGGCTCCTGTCCACCATCTACTCTGCTACTGGAACCATCTAAAATGCCAAGGGCATTCCCCAAACCCCTTTGGGAATCACTTGAAAGGGGCCAACGCTCAGCTTCAGAAAAACGCACATAGGCACATAGCACACAATTTCACACAGAATTTCAAGAGGTCCACAAGCTCCCAGAACCCCATCCATAAACTCCTAGGGCCAGGCTTCCCAAACCAAAGTGCATACAAATCACCTAGGGATCTTGGTTTGTTTGTTTTTTTTTCAAAGATTTATTTTATTTATTTATTTCTCCCCACCCCCTCATTGTTTATACTTGCTGTGTCCATTCGTCTTCCTTGTTTTTTAGGAGGCACTGGGAACCAAACCCATGTGGTAGGCGGGAGCTCAATTGCTTGAGCCACATCTGCTTCCCTCTTGTTAAAAAACAGATCTGGATTTAGTGGGTCTGGGGTGGGCCTGAGTTGCTGCATTTCTAGAAAGATCCCCCGCTGAGGCTAATGCTGCTGGTGCCTTGACCACACTTGGAGTCGAGGGGGCTCAGTGCATAATAATGTTTCCTTCCAGCGTGATGATAGATTGTGCTTACTAGGTCATCATATTCAATCCCCACAGCAGCCTTATTGGACCATTTTATAGGTAAAACAACTAGGTTTGGCCAGCCTCGTAAACTGCCTAAGGCCACACCTTAGTCAGCAGCAAAACCAAGACTTGATCCCAGATAGTCCAGATCTGGCCCCAAACTCCTTGCTCTTGACCTGACACTAACATGCCCCATAAACGGCTCCCATTCTTCTTGTCACCAAGACAGACGTGGTTGCCCACTCCTCCGTGGCCCACACTGACTACTTCTATCTCGGCACCTTTAGTGCTGTAATCCTCGTGACAATATCCACCCATTTGTCCTCGAATCCCCAGCCCTCAGGCAATGTCGGGCATAAAGTAGGTATCCAACAAATGTTGGCCTGACCTGGTTTCATCTTGCCTCCACCCAGGACAGAATCCAGCTCTAAGCTCTGTCTGAGGCTGAGTTTACTTCTTTCTAGCTCAGCAAGGGCCCCCTTGAGAGAAGCTCCATAATCCACGAGTAGAGGGGCCCAGGAGAAAGCCCGGACACCCCCCCCCCCGCCCGGGGGTTCCAAAGGAGGTGGGTGGGGAGGCCATCTGGGCCACCCTAGGCCCGAGGGCTGAAGGTAATTGTGTCTTTGATCTGAGACCCCAGTCCCTGCTCCTCGCCAGCCATTTGCAGGGGACAAATGATTAAAACGCTGGAGACTGACTCATGAGGAAATCTGAAAAAACACAACAGTCCCTAAATGTGTTTAGCTTGGCTGCAGCACAAAGGGGGCATGTAACAAGGGCTCCACGCTGGAGGGAGGCGACTTGCAGTGGGGAGAACTGCGTAGGGGGCTGGCTGGGAAAGATGGCGGGAGCAGGCGCAAAGAGGGTGGAGGGAGGAAAAGGGGATAGAGATGAAGGCGGCGGCCAGGTGGTAGAGAAGCGGCTCCTGGAGCTCAAGGGCAGCTTCCCATGGGGAGGACCACACCGGATAGCTAAAGCTTACCAGTGGAGCGGGGGCCACTGCGGGGTCTGGAATACACCCCCGCCATGCTGCTGCTCTTGGCTGCAGCCCCAGGAAACTAAAGGCTCCTTCCCTCAGCAGACACTTCTGTGCCTACCCTGTGCCAAGCTCGGCACTAGGCTCAAGGGTTACGTGATGAACAAAACCAACACAGTCCCTGCCCTCAGGGCACTGGCAATCCACCAGGAAGGAGCAGTCCCTGAGCCTCTGTCCTGCCTGTTCTCTTGGCCGGGAATGCTCTTCCCCACACAACCACATGGTCAGCTCCCCTGTCTCAGCCAAGTTTTGTTCAGACGATACCTTCTCCATGGGCTCTACCTTATTTTGTGTTTTTTTTAAAATAATTTACTGAAGTATATCATTCATACATGAACATACATAAACTAAGTGTTCAGTGAACACTGTGATCTTACAAAACAAACATGCATGACACCATACAGGGCCCACACATCACCCCCCCACACAAACACCCCGCATCGTTGTGAAACATTTGTTAACGAATCATGAAAGAGCATCGTCAAAGTATTTCTACTAACTATAGTCCGAATCTTCCTCCCCTATACATTTTTTAAAGGATTTATTTATTTATTTATTTACTTTTATCCATTTTTATCTCCACAACTCCTGTTTTTGCTGTTTCTGTGTCCATTCATTGGGCAAATCTCTGTGTCCGTTTCCTGCCCTCTCTTCTCATCCCCCTCCTCCTGTCTTCTCTGGGATTCTATCCTCAGAACTTCCATGTGGGAAAGAGGCGTCCTACCGCCTACCACCTTAGTTCCTGGTTCTTTGATGCCTCTCGTCTTGGCTCTCCCTTGTGTCACCCTCCTGTTACGTCAACATCTTGCTGCGTGGCTTGCAGGGCCTGGCGGCTCACCCACTCATGGGGCCTGGTGGTCCACACTCCTTCTATATTTTTCTTTTTTTAATTTTTACTGGGAGGTCCTGGGGGTCGAACCCAGATCCCTCCATATGGGAGATGGACGCCCAACCACCCAAGCCACATCCGTCCCCCTGCTATATCTCTTAAGTTGACCAAAGATACCCAAAGTTACAGTTTTTTCCCATACAAGATGGTCATATAATAAATCAGGCTTAGTTTATCACCAGCATTCCAAAAACCAGACCTAGGGAGAAGAACTAGGTCTGGGGACACACGCATGGTTTCTAATATAGCGAATGTTTAGCCTACCCTGATTATCACAAAATCAGGACAGCGAGAATATTCGCATTCTATCTTACTTAATACGGTAACCATACTCCTGACCACCTGAATCAATATGGTAGTCCACACGCAGACCCACCCCACCCCACTGCACTCCCACTTCTCCATTCTGCCCCACTTATCCTGTTTTCCAGAACACTCAGCACTTACTTGCACACTATATGCTTATTTGTTTTGCCTGCTGTTTGCCTATTTTGTCTCTTGTATCTGTCTCTTCCCGCTGGAAAGGTCCACCGTGGCTCAGCTCACGATCTAGAAGCAACACAGTCATCCCCTCCGATGCTCTCCCCACCCTCTCAATGTTACCCACGCGAGGCCGTCAGAGCAGAGCGGGCAAGGCCACAGGATGGACGTGGGGCAAATGCTGGGTTTGTCCTCTGGTTTGAGGTTTTAACCAGGGTTCCTGGAAAAGGGAAAGTCAAAACTCTTCACATCTCTTCCCCCCTTCATTGCCTCCTTTGGGACTCTGTTCCTCCAGCTGTCTGTGAACTGGGCTGGATCTTCCCACGTGTAAAGATATTGTAAAGGGAAGCGGATGCGGCTCAACTCGTTGGGCTTCCATTTACCATATGGGAGGCCCTGGGTTCGATTCCTGGGGCCTCCTGGTGAAGGCAAACTGGCCCACACTGCATGGTGAGCTGACGGCCCATGCCGCACGGTGAGCTGACGGCCCACACCACGCAGCGAGCTGATGGCCCGCGCCATGTGGTGAGCTGGTGCAGCATGATGACACAACAAAGGGAGACAAGCAGACACAGGAAAAGCACAGCAAAATGGACACAGCAAGCACAAGCAGCAAGGGGGGCAAAATAAATAAATAAAATAAATCTTTAAAAACAAAAGATATTGTAAAGAAATAATAAATAATCATTAGGATAACAAGGATAGGGATGATTGTCCAGGAAACTTGCCCACCACATGACAAACAACCAACTGTTGGTTTATCGTGGGAAATGCATAAATACTAGGCTCTCCCCCGAGTTGGAACACATGTTCTTAGTCAGGTAGTAGCCGCTTAAAATGTCCCATAGGGCTTGCTCAACTCTACTGAGCTGGAGAGGAGGTCCAGAGTACCAGGTTTCACCAGGAATGAATGGTGGTCAAAAAGGGGTCTTTTCCCGTATCCCAGAAACCCAACCACTGATTAAACGAATCCACATACTAGCAAGTAGAGCAGAGGAGTTAGAACAGGGGTTCTTAACCTTTTTTGTTCCACGGACCCCTTTGCCAGTCAGGTGAAAACCACGGACCCCTTACTAGGTCCACACTATAGTGTGTATTATTTAATAAATATATCACACCTGCACCAACATGTCCCCACATGAATAATGTTTTTTTGAATTTCAATTCAAGCTCATGGACCCCTTGTCAAGAACCCCTGAGTTGGAGTGTGAGTTCTAAGATCAAACACTCAGAAGGCTCAAATCCCAACTCCACTGCTCACAGCTGTGTAACCTTAGCTTAGTTACCTTACCACGTTAAGACTCAGTTTTTTCATCTGAAAATGGGCTCATAATAGTACTCTTCTCCTAGGTTGGCTGTGACAATTAAGAACAAATATCAGTCACTTAGCACAGACTAATCACTTAATAAATATTAGCCACTATTTTTATATTTAGTACAGTTTTATGTTAGCTGCTCCAAAGGAAAGGAAAACTGAAAATGAGAGTTTCTGCCATCCATGGGCTTATAATACAGTTGGTAAGATAAGCTAACCACCCCCGACTCACTCCCCCTCACCCCCAGGTACTTAAGAGGAAGGCCGTGCCACCAGCCCAGCCACTGAAATGGGATTCTGTGGTATTGCATTGTGTCATCTTATCACCCACATTCTGATCTGGTCTTTGAGGCTGGCAGCTAGCATCTTTGGCCCATGCTGGGCCCAGCGGGCATCACCCATTTCCCTCCTGCTCAGCCCCTTGCCTGTCTGTTTCTCTTCTCCAACGAGCTCCTCTGGGGCAAGAGCCACATCTGACTCACATCTTGCCATTCCCACTGTAAAACTAGCATGGTGCTTTGTACCCAGCAGGAGCCCGACACGTTTGTTAAACACGAAATGTGTGTTTCTGAATACCACTAAGTGAAGCCCGTCATTGTAGGCCCTGGGCCCGGCCAGAGTCTCACAGCCATTTCTCAACGCAGCCAGGGCTGGAATAAGAGCCTCCGGATGCCTGGCCCCAGCCTTGCCTTTGTGCCCGCCACAGCTAGTGACTGGTGATTAGTACTCCCTGGCACCCGGCAGCCAAGTCTGTGAGCTGTTGCCATGAGGATGGAGGCAGGGGGGCTTACCGTGAATGAGAGGAAAGCTTGGTGGGAAGAGAACCATTGCTGTCTGGGTAAGAGACACAGGTTAGAGGAAATTCTAGAGAACCCAAGACTGAAACTTTTACAGCTTGTGAAATGCTAAGTTGCACTGTCCAGGCCAGTAGTTTTGATGGCCCAGGGCTTTCTCAGGGCCCCTCAAGGCAGGTGGGGGCAGAGAGGGGCCAAGGAAGTGTGTAAGGAGGAAGCCCAAGTGGGGAGGGTTCCAGCCACACATCTGACCCACCCTAACTTTAATCTGAGCAGCTCTGCCTTTATCAGTTTTATTTGTATATGATTTATCTGGTATGATTTCCTTGGAACAAAGGGATCTGTGACTAAAAAGTGTTTGAAAGCCACTTTCTATTTCCAGTGGGAGATGAAGGCGAGTAGAAGTCAGGAATGGCTGGAAAAGATGGGACAGACTTCTGGGAGGGATTTGGAAGACGAGAAGGGCTGTGGGTGAGGCTGACATTGGAGTGGATGGGAATAAAAAGCCATGGACAGCAAGGGGCCTCCCTGGACAAGGGCCAAAGTCATAGTGATAAACAGTGGGAAAGAGGGGTGCATACAGAGGGTTAGGCTTGGAGGGGGCGCAGGGAGGGAGATTTTAGGGGGTGCACCTCCACTCCATTCTCCTGAAGCTGCCCCTGGCCTCTCATTTGTGAGGTTCCCTAGGCAGCAAGCCCAGGTTTTAAGGTCAATGGTAGGAATTCCCCAAACCTGGGACCTGAAAATATTACCTTAAATGGCAAAAGGGACTTTGTAGATGTGATTAAGTTAAGGATCTTGCAGAGGTTCACCCAGGTTATCTGGGTGGGTCCAATGCAATCAGAATTGTCCTTAGAGGAGGGAGGCAGGAGGAGTCAGAGGGGCAGAAGATGTGATGACGGAAGCAGAGATGGGAGTGAAACACTTTAGTGATGGTTAAGGGTCCACAAGCCAAAGAAAGCAGGCAGCCTCTCAAAGCTGAACTAGGGAAGGAAACGGACTCTTCCCTCGGAACCTCCAGAAGGAACCAGCCTTTTAACACCTCGACTTTAGCCCAGCAAAACCGATTTTCTACTTCTGACCCCCAAAACTAAGAGAATAAATTTGTTGTAATAAATTTGTTCTTTTAAACCGCTACGTCTGTGGTCATTTGTTACAGCAGCAACAGGAACTAATATAGTTAAGGTTGTAGATCACCAATATTAGGGCTCCTTGGCCAGCTCTTTGGTGATTCTTCTGGTTTTCCCCTCATGGTCACAACACTGTTGCTGCAGCTCCAGGTATTGCCTCCTCACATAGTCACATCCAAAAGTAGGAAGGGTTGGGCCTCTAATGTGTAATTTTTTTTAAGAGCAAGAAAAACCATCCTGGTAGCCACGAGGAAACTTTAGAAAGGTCTATGTCTAAAGCAGTCATTGACAAAAGAAATAGATTACAGGGTTTGGCTCAACCTGCTCAATATTCATCCGTGGGGCTGAGAGAGTTTATGAGACAAAAGTGTTCCCAATATTTGAACAGAATTGAGTCTCAGGGAGGAAGATCGGGGGATTACAACATAGCTCAACGATCCCTGGAAGCTGTGGGGTTCCGGTCTTCCAACCGCCCAGCTCACTGAATGTGGGGCCACTTTGAGGGAAGGTGGAGGGAGAAGCTTGACTAACGTTGACTGGGTGTGTACCATGTGCCAGGTCACATTGTATCTTCCCCATATGCCAGAAGCCCAGAGACTCGGAAAGGTTTAGTCATTTGCCCAAGTGTAACCAGACAGTCAGAGGCCAGGTTGGGATTGGAATTCACATCTTTCCAAATACATAGTCCATGGGCTTTCCAAAACCCGCCAGGTAGAAGCCTCCCTGCACCTGCCACCTCACTCCCCTCCCACTCCCCACATTTGCATCTCCTTCCCATTGCTCCCCATCTCCAAGACCTGGCTAGAATCAAGCCTTGATCTTTACCAGACTTTAAGTTTAACTTAGAATGTCAGGATCTTGTGTCTACAAGGAGCCAAGAATAGCACTTTCCTAGAACAGCACTCAGTGGGCCTTGGAGACCCATCTGGCAACCCCCTACACGGTTCTCCCCCATATACCCCTAGTTGCCCCATCCTAGCCTCCACCTGCCAGTCAAACATAGGAGCACGCCTTTCCCCCTCCAGCCCGAGGCTGCCAGAGCCACTCTCCCCAGCCTTCAGCTGGGTCAGCCTTGGTCAGCAACTTAACCCCTTGGTCAGCAAATGGGGGTGATAATGTTGCTGTGAGAATTAGGGGACCATTAATGATCATGCTTAGCGAGGTGTCTCAATAAATGTGAGGTATTTGCCAAGAGAGGACTTTGGGAAATCAAGCTCAGCTTCTGACAGATTATAGGTTACTATGGAAACCAGACCTAAAGCCAAGAACAGAGAGGTACCCAGAGTGCCTAGGCCCGATTTCCTTTGGGATCTACTGACGTAAGCCCTTAGTGCACCTTCCCACGCCCACGGGTACGAAGTTGGAACTGTGCAGACACAGCTCCGTGCAGGAGTGAGCCCTGAACGCACACCCAGCTCTGTGTCTCCCTTAGACAGGGGTGATCGGTGATCAATGAGGTTGACTTGATGAGTCTCACTGTGACCCAGAGGAATGTGACAAACTGGTGAGTCCGGGGTCTCACTCTATCCCAGGTGGTGCCTCACGGGTTTGTCTGGGGCACAGGGAGGACCACCAAGCGCAGCTGTCCACTGGATGCTTCGATACTGATCGCCCGCCAGTGGGCTCGTAGGCTGTACCACCGCGGCTTCCTTTGTTCTCAGCTCACGGGTCTCACTGATGGCACCTGCCTCATTGTTTAGTAGCTATCAGTGGGGGACATGGGAATGGGACCCTCATAGATACCCCTCATTAGCCATATGAATCCGCACTGGTCACTTAATCCTCCAAGCCTCAGTTTCCAGTGTCAGGCCCGCCTGTCAGTGTTTACTGGGATGAGATAAGACGTGAAGAAATGGAAGGTCTTTGTAAACCGTGAAGCTCTGCCCCGAAACCGTCATTACCAGGTCAGGACATGGTCTGCTGACCCTGCACAACTGGTGTGTTCCCAAGGATTAAGGGGATCGATCAGAAGAAGGCATCTGATGATATTCTAAAAGCCACCCTCCAGGAGAGATGAGTTCCAAACTCAACAGCGAGGCCACAATACAGGTCCTTTATTTTGATGCTGGCTAATGCCTTAACGTCTCTGGACCTCAGTTTTCCCACCTGTAAAGTAAAGGGGCTGGACGGATCATCTCCTTCTTGGCTCCAACTTTCTGTGACCACTGATAGACATTCGATTTTCAAGAGATGCAAACCATGACCTCTACAGCCACGCCACAGTCTGCGCCCAGTTTCATTATGCCCTAGGCCCTGTGCCTCTCGTCTCACCACCACCTGTTCTGTGGATGAGGAAAGAGAGCCTGGGAGAAGTCCACTTTCCCCAGGTCACTCACCTGGTAAATGGCTGGGCCCAGACTTGAACTCGGGCCTGCTTGTTCCAAAGCTTGTGTTTCTTCCATTTGTCCTAAGTCACACAGAGATTCTACCAACGTGCAATGAGATATTTTCATGTTGTTTTGCAGAGAAACCAGGCATATGTTGAAACCCCCTTTACAAGGAACGTCAAGACTACAGTCATTTAACTGGGTGAATGGTTAATCCCTCCAACAAACAAAACCCTGTGTATACACTGCACCCAGAATTCAGCCCTGTCAAGATAGAGGGCGAAGGGCAAAACGCACAGTGGTACCTGCCGCGTCCCTGCAAGACTGGAAGAGGTAGAAGAAAGAGCAGGAGAAAGCTCCCACCCCCCACCCGCCCTCAAGCTAGAAAGCCAGGCAGAGAGAAAGAGAGATCAAAACCCCGGCGGCTCCCACGTGTCAGCCGCTCCCTGTTTTAATTAAGCAGCAAGTCCACACACTCACCCCCACTCCCTCAAAAATGCTTTGCACTCAGCAAGAGCCGCTGCACAGCAGGTCGCATTAAGCCTTCAAATAACCAGCAGCCTCATGAAATGCCAGCAGCCCACAGGTGCGGGCCGTGCTGCGCCCTCCCTCCGCCCGCACCCAGGCCCAGCGGCCACAAGACGGACCAAGAAGCCGCCGAACGTTCCCTGGACCCCTGCTCCACAGGGCCGTGCCCCATGGCAGCGTCTCAAGCGTCACCCTCAGTAGGAAATGCATTCCCTTGGAGACTCAGTCTACACATCCATACACATCCATACTAAAACAAACAAACAAAAAACCCCCCAGATGGCACTGCTCTGACGTGCACTGCATCCTTATTTCCCACTGCCTTCTCGATTACTTTCATGACTCACGGGTGGATTTTGAGGCTCGTTTTGGAAATCCCAGTCTGCAGGATGGAGGTGTGGGGCTTTGCCCAGTCCCTCGCCTCTCCCTCCTCTGCCTTGGGTACCAACTCTTTGCTGTTCTTGAGTGGCTCTCGTTCTTCCACAGCCCAGGCCTTAGCACATGCACTTTCTTCAGATGCCTGTTCTTCCGCCCGCCTATTTTTCCTTTCAATGTGTCTTAGTTTCCAAGATTGTCATAACCAAGTACCACAAACTGGATGACTTAAAACATCAGAGATTTATTGTCCCACAGTTCTGGAGGCCAGAAGTCCGAAATCTGTAGAGGAAAATCCTCTCTTGCCTCTTCCTAGTGAAAAAAAGAAAAACTTCTAATAACTTGAAATTTAGGATCTCACGGCTTTATCGAGCGACTCCTGCACCAGGCAAGAGAGGGGAGCCCCGCCAAGAGGCAGAAAGGCTGAGGCTGGGGAGGTACAGACGGGCTTCGACAAGGGAGCTCGCAGGATATGACGCTGCTGGCTGCATCAAGGTATGCGTCCTTCTTTAGCTTACACCACGCCAGGGGGCCGGGACACGCAAGCTCGGCTAGAGTTGGTGGACTGTGATTGGTTGGCCTGAGATTTGGGGCTCTGGGGGACCCCAGTGCTACAAGAAACAGGAACTACGTAAGATTTTTGGTTTGCTGACACGAGGTTTAGTATAAGCGACTCCATCTTGGGCTCACATGCATCATTTAGCACTACCTTCCTACAACGATCTGCTGCCAATCCACGCCATTCTCCCTTCTGTCTGTCTGTCTGTCTCCAGTTCTCCCCTTATAATGTACTGGGTTAGAATCACTTTAATCCAGTGTGGTCTCATCTTAACTGACCACATCTTCAAAGACCCCATTTCCAAATAAGGACAGGGGTTAGGACTTGGACATGTCTTTTTTGGGGAGCAGGGGAGACACAATTCAATCCATGACAAAATGTGCCCACTCTGTGAAGTTTTCCCTGAATTTCCAATGTATAGCCATTGCCCCCACTGGTCATGCTGGATGTGGTCATCCTATGAGATCAGATCATGAGCCCACCTGGGCAGGTGTACAGCCAGCACCCCACAGGCCAAAGGTTCCCAGTTAACATTTCCAAATGGAAGAGAGGGCAGAAGGGAGGGATGATTTGGACCCCCTCTCAGGGGCAGGTCCAGGTCGCAAGGAAGGAAACTGAGCATTTATGGAGCATCAGCTCTGTATCAAGGTCCTTCAGTGCTTGAAGAAAGCAGCCAGTGGTTTTCAAACCCAACAATAACCCCAACCA
>JAQZBX010062645.1:0-16855 GCA_029593785.1 Cabassous unicinctus
AAAAGAAGTCCTGGAGAGTCTCTACTATCAGATAAGAAGAGTTTGGAGTTTTGATTCTTGTATTGAATAGAAATAGTTTTGGGAATGCAAAGTGATGGGGGGGATTTTGTAACTATCTGAGAGTGACCCCTGAAAGTTCTGAGATCTGACCAAGATTTCACCCAATGGGTGAATTTGAACAAGTAGTGGGGGGAAATAGAACTGTTGTCCGCTTGCGTTCTCTTGAGCCTGGCTGTGTAATAAAATGGTGACAAAGGTTATAAAGAGAGGTTCGCCACCATCCAGGTTTTAGGAACTTCTAACTTTATCCAGCTTTCTCCTCAGCTCAATTTGCCAGCTCTCAGACTAGAGGTTGGGATATTTTAAAAGCCAGAGGAGAAAATCTTTAACAATTTCTGCTGCCCAACTTCCTCCAGGAATTGTAGTGAAGAAATGGAGAGAGAGCCAGTGAGGGCTTAGTGCGCAGGGGCAAATCCCTGGAGAAGCTGGTTTGCAAGGTAATGCTCAACTCTGCAAATTAACCAAATACACCACGAACAGAAGAAGGGCTCTCCTTCCTCAGGTATTCTGAGACTCCTGTCCCGGAAGCAGAAACTCATGAACCAGGTCATAGCTGTGAGCATATATCCATCATTAAGCTGCACACAAATAAGGTATATCAGGCACTGAAAGAGATAAAAGTGGAGTGGGAGGCACCCAGGAACTTATCTGATCTCTTCCTATCTCAAGGTTCCTCGGTTAAGAATGAGAGAAAATTGCATTTTAGGGTGTTTCTAATTAATTCATTTGCATTTTATCCATTTTCTCCCCCTCGAGATAACACTTTATTTTTCTACTTTGCTAAGATAACTATGAAACAAATGAGCAATGGAAAGAACATTCTCTTTGCATTATCTGAATTTGATTTTCCAAGGTCGCAAGCTTTCTCTGGCTTTCTCCCTCCTTTGGAGTCATTTAGTCATCCTGGAAAATGGAAGCTGGGTACTTGCAACAGCTCTGGCCTGTTGAGCGTCTGACTCTGTCCCCAGTCACACCGGAGGTCTGTGAGGATACCCAGAGTCTCTCTCCCACCCCTGCATCCCCACAGAGCCAAGGGAGAGACTCGGACTAATTCCAGAAGGAGGCTGGAAACTGGCACTCTATAGAATGAATTCTATCTGCAGATGTTTTTTTTTGGGGGGGCTAGCAATTTATTTTTTAATTTGAACTACTTGCCAAAATTTAAAATTGCTAAGTTTCACATAAAAATTCACATTTCTGGCTTTCTTTAAAAAAAAAAAAAAAAAAATCAGAATGGCAACAATGGATCCAAATTTCCACCTAGCAATAGCTGGCAACAGCTGAGCTATGGCTGCTTCCTTGCCAGGGCACGTGGCCTCCAGGGATACCTGCTCATCACAGTCATTTAAACTACCTCTCTGGCCCTAAGTCAATTAGGTTTGCAAGCCCTGATGTAAAGCGTGGCATCTATTTAAACAATTATCTGGATGTAGGGATGCATTTTTTAAACTATAAAATACATTTAGGATTTGAAAAGCACAAACCTGCATACAATAGATCTCTTTCTCCCTGTAGGACAATTTTTGGAATCTGAAGAATGGAAATTTATAAACATGTCAATATCAATGAGCTTTGACTGAATGGACAAGCAACGAGAGTAAAGAGGGAGGAGAGAACTATACTGAGAATCAGGGGACATAAAATGTTATTTCTAGTTCTGCTTTGAGTCATCTGGTGACCTCCCCTCAGAGGATTCGCTCTAATTCTTGGGATGCAGTTTTATTATTATGTCATGAGGGAATGGTGTAGCCACTGTTCCCCAAAGAGCATTTCTTAGAAAACTGATGTATTACAAAGGTCTCTATGAAAACAGGGTTCTATGTCCAAATAGTTTGGGAATGCTGCATTTTAAATCTGGCCTTGGAAGACAACTCTTGAACATTAGCTTAGTTGGGAGAGGACCTATAGGAATGGAACTTGGTCAACTTTGTTTAATCTGGTGTACTTGGCAAATTTATTTGACCAAAGAACAAGTTTTTTTTTTTTTTAAACAATGGCGTCTATTAACGTTGCACAGAACTCATTTCTTGTGAAACACACTTTGGTAAGTGCACAGCTACACTGACATCTATCTAACCTGAGTGCCCAATGGTCCTGTGCAAAGCATTTAAGTCTAGGTTTAGAATGAGAAGGATTTGCATTTTAGAAGGTTTCTAATGAATTCATTAGCATTTTATCCTTTTTTCCCCCCCTTGGAGATAGCACTTTATTTTTCTCTCTTGCTAAGATAACTGTGAAACAAATTAGCAATGGAAAGTGCATTCTCATTGCATTATCTGAATTTGATTTTCCAAGGTCTTTTTTCTCTAGATATAATGCGTGCTCATCTGCCCAAAGTGACCATTCTGCTGCTAAAATATTGAAGTCTGGCAAAAGCAGAGCTGTTGTGGAAACATTAAGAAAACATAATTACTGTACAATGGTGCCACCTAATTTGCATATTGTTGAGATGCATCTTGATGGGAAAAAGGAAACAATTTTCAGAAAATATTTTCTGTGTCAAGATTTCTATCCTTTTTGTTTCTCTTTTTTACATGGGGCCAATCAGAAAGATTTATTACACAAATTTGAAATAAATCAGGATTAAAAAAAAATCTACATCCCAAGAATGAGTCAAACAATCTTTTGTGGTACCTCAGGGGTGAGTTTGGTAGCCCCTGGAAAACATAGGCCCTTCTGGAGCACCAAATTCCTTGAGAGCTCATGGATATGCCACTTCCTTCCTGATGATGTGACATCTGCATCCAAGCATGGAGGATTTAGCCTGTGAGCTGATTGTACCAGGTAGTAAGCAAATCATTCATTGTTACAAGGAGGAATTTCGAATCCTAGGTTTAAGACACTCTGGAACATTCAAGTTCTTCATATGAAGCTCCAGCTTTTGTTTTTCTACAGAGGTAGAGATGACTGCAGGTATTCTTTCCAGTGCTGAGCCTCAACTATTCTTGTTGCCTTTTTCTAAAGCACTTGATGGAGAAGGATTTGGGGCTGACAGCAAGTAACTTATAGTGTATTAGTCCACCTTCTGCAGGTCAAAAGATTATTCTCTGCTTAAAAAGACTTGAGTCTAGGATCTAAAAAAGATTTTGATACAAATCAGGAGTTCAAATCAGTAAGATAAAATTTGATGGGGATGCATATAAAGTCTTTCACTAAGGCTCAAAGAAGTAAATTGCACCAATACCCAATAAAAACCTGGACCAGGAAACTTCAGGTAATCATGTTTATTGCAAGCCAATAGGTTTTGATATTTTATTCACAAAAGTCACACATGGCAAGTTTCTATCTATGACCTTCTACACCAGTCAGTGCAAATATGTAATACAGGTTTTAATTCCAAGTGCCGCATTTTCACGGAGACAGTGATCAGTGAGAGGCTATATAGAAGAGGCTGATGGGGGTGCAGAGGAATTGGAGAGTTTGGAAACCCTGACACTATTTGGGGGTTATGAATTCTCTTAGACAGAGCTTGGGTCTTAATCATTTTGTATCCCCAGTAGCTGGTTGTTTGGAAGAATTGAGAATGTATGGACCCTAAAAGAAAAGGCTTAGAGAAGGTGTAACGGGTACGATCTGGAAGGAAAAGCTGACTTTTTCTCTCTAGGGGAAAGAAATAGGGTTGGGAGTTGCAGATTACTACTATGTGATGTTGTTAAATATTATTAAATTTTTATGAATGATGCCTAGTGCTGGAATATAGACTAAAATTTTCTTCTCTTACCCCCTTTACCCTACTCTCTGTCAAGGACCTATGATATTTCAAGGCAAAATGACCCGAAATGAATTTTTATGAAGTTATGATGTAGATTTACATGATGGTTTTTGTGATGTTTTCCCCTTCCTATTTCTTTGGCTGAACACTTTAAAATCTCTCTGTCATTTCTACATTTCCTTTTCTGACAGTTTTCTCTGGCTGGAAAGGCTTCTTCCCAATCTACATATTTAAACATCACCAGCCTTCTGGTCCAGTTCAATTTCTACCTTCTCCCTGAAATAGATCTCAAGTCTCTCTGGAAGTAACCACTGTCCCTTGTTTTCAATGGCTGACACTTGATTGTTCCTCTCTTATGACAGTTTTCATAATGTAGCTTGAACTATATTTATCCATATAGAGTAAAATCACAAGAAAACTTATTTCAACTTACAAAAACATGAATTAGCAAAAGATAAAAGAAAAATAAATTTCTTATTTTAAAATTTAATAGAGTAGAACTGCCATTCCATTTAATAGGTCAATGCCCTGGAAGGAGTCCAAGATGGAAAATATTAATAATCTGTATATTCTAAGGTGGTCTTAGTCCCCATGGACTTGCTTTTAGGACCATGTTGTGATAGAAACACGAATCTTTAAACACTCAAATCACACATTTTCATAAAATGCACCTTGACCATAGAGGTGGGCAAGTAAATGGCTTAGACTGGGCCAAACAGTTTCTATGCAGAGACTGTGTCAGAGGATCACCAAATTTGATTTCATTTTCCAATTCCTGGGCATGAAGGAAGACTGCAAGAAAGTCAGTTTCATCATATAGCACTCAACCAAGAATGGATTAGATTCCAACTCTTGGAAAATTTGTTTGTTATGGCCTCATTGAAAAAGTTATGGTCCATGCCTTCCTTTGGGATCACAAGAGGAATGCTAACTATGGGCAGTTTTTTTTTTTACTTCTTATGCTGCTTTAGAATCTTGTTTCGGGGTACTAGGTGACTCTATGATACATATCTATCTCCCCCCAACTCTAATTCAAGACTCTTGAATTCAGAACCATGCCTTTGTCATCTCAGAAAAATGCCCAATGTACTTTGGGCACTTATTAGATGTCCACTGAATGTCTCCTGAATTGTGAAGATGCCATGTGTATTAGTCAGCCAAAGGGGTGCAAATGCGAAATACCAGAAATGGGTTGGTCTTTGTAAAGGGTATTTATTTGGGGTAGAAGCTTACAGTAACCAGGCCATAAAGCGTAAGTTTCTTCCTTCACCAAAGTCTGTTGCCACGTGTTGGAGCAAGATGGCTGCCGACGTTTGCCAGGGCTCAGGTTTCTTGGGTTCCTCTCTTCCCAGGGCTCTGTTTCTCTCCGGACTCAGCTCCTCTGTTTCCTCTACAAGGTCAGCTGTAGACTCTCAGGCGAATGGCTCGCTTTTCTTCTCCTGGGGCCTTCTCTCCAACATCTAAACTCCAACATCAAAACTGCTTCCACTGTCCTTTGCCTTGCCTTTTATATTTGATTTCCCCACCCACCAAGGGGTGGGGCTCAATGCCCTAGTGATGTGGCCTAAGCAAAGCCCCAATTATAACTTAATCATGCCCAGACGAACAGATCAGTTTACAAGCATAAGCTAATATAGATTTTTGGAATTCATAATTACATCAAACTGCCAAATGGCTACACTATGCCTAGGTAAGTCTTTTGAATTTTTCTTTTTAAGTTCTAAGAGTAACAATAACTTGCATCTGCCTAATTTATATTCTTGCCCACAAAATCTCCCTGATCATTTGCCAAGTGGTTAGTCTAGGGCAAGAATCTCAGTTTATGACCACAGAATAGAGTGAAGTTAGCCTCCTAATCTCATCTCTGCCCTGTGGGGGTGCAACCATTTGTCTTTATTTCCTGAGAATATTGCTCAAGTGAAAGGAATTAAGATCTATTTTCATGGTGGACAAACCAGAAACATACAATGTAAGTTCCAAAATACCTAAAGAAGTTGGTGGTTTAATCAAGATGACTCCAATCTCTGCATTCCACAGGTGCTCTTTTCTCTGCTCTAAAATATATGATGCGTCATGTACAACTGATCCATGTTAACTATTGATAACATGGCAGAGCAGGTAGCTATTTCCTTATTTACCAACCTGCACATCAGCTATTTGTCATTCAGACACACAAAGTGGGATGTATTGCAAATTAGCTGAAATTGCCCAAGTCATATTTCAGTTAAGCATAAGAGACTGTCAACTCATAGAAAATGTATGAAAATAAATCCACCTGATATATATATTTTTGATCTGTTCCAGCAGGACATGATAAAAATGTCTCTGGGTAAATTTTATTGCTGATGAAATGCAGAGGATGACAGCACAAGGGGGAGGTTTGGTTTGCAGAACTATACATAGCCCATAAGTTGTGTTTCTTTCCTCTCCACTGCCAAATACTACTTCCTTTATTTCCCTCTCAGATCCACCCAGTTGAATCATAGAGTGTCAGAGATGGAAGGGGCTTGGATGGATGATTTTCCAGGATTGTGAACCCGGAATCCAAGAGTTTCAAAGGTCTTAACTCCCCTAAAATGTACTTGTGTATATGCCTTTTTTCTGGTCCAGGTCTTCTATAAGACTTCAGAGAGTCCATGACTCACAAAATAATAATTTTTAAAGTTAATTTTGTCATTTTTCACTTAAGGGAATAAGTCCCCAAGAGGGCTCTATTAGAAATTATTCTCTATAAGGCAAAATAAAGCACAAGAGCTCAAGCCTCCCGATATCTTAGGCCTGGGCCACTCTCAGTGACCCACTGCAGTCCTACCTCATGGAGTGCACAATGGTTACTATTTTCCAGGATTACTTGTCTTTCCCATGCTCTTTTGGTAATAAACCTAAAACCTTGAACACAGAGGTGGGCACATGCCTTAGGCTGGACTAAACATGGTTCCAAGGGCAGAGATAGTGCCATAGGATCACGAAATTTGATTTCATTTTCCTGGACATGCAGGAAAACTGTA
The DNA here is from genome assembly GCA_029593785.1 of Cabassous unicinctus. Classification (NCBI taxonomy): domain Eukaryota; kingdom Metazoa; phylum Chordata; class Mammalia; order Cingulata; family Chlamyphoridae; genus Cabassous; species Cabassous unicinctus. The sequence goes on from JAQZBX010062645.1 coordinate 6,781, forward strand.
CTTTTTGGCCTCCCTTGCTGTTAGGTGGGGACAATGTTATTTTGTGGGGTATGGGTGGAAGTGGGGTATGCAAACTTGCAGGTTTGGCTCTTAAAAACATCCTTCATAAACCCCCAGCTTTCCTCCCATGGCTGGGACCTTGAAGGCCAAGAAGGGAACCCAGATCTCTGCATCATTTGATGGAGGGAAGTCTCTGCTAGCATGTACTGGTTGTCTTAGTTTGCTGGGCGCAATGTACCAGAAATGTGCTGGCTTTTACAATGGGAATTTATTAGGCTAAACACTTAACAATTCTGAGGCCACATAAGTGTCCAAATCAAGGCATCAAGCAAAGCTCTCTCCCCAAAGGTTGGCTGCTGGCAATCCTGTACTCATGCCACATGGCAAGGCACAATGGTGGCTTTGCTGGCCTCTGCCTTCTCCTCCAGCTCACTTGCTCCCTGAGCTCAGCTGTGGATGATTGGGCACATGGAGGTGTCTGCTTTTTACTCCCCTCTCTGGGCCTTGTTGCTTCAGCTTCGGGCTGCTCCATCTGTGGCTTTTTTCTCCCCTTGGGTTCGACAACTTCTAGATGCTTTGATCTGTCTCTGCATCCTTTTTCCGGGTATCTGTAGCTTTTTATTCCTTCATTTATAAAGGACTCTAGTCATAGTATTAAGATCCACCCTGGGTCATGCCCTACAGGAGCAATCTAATCAAATGGCCCTTAACTGATCTAATCAAAGGTTCATGGCAGGTTCAATTGAAGAACATAATTTTCTGGGTCCACAAAAGACTCAAATGAGCACACCAGGGTTTATGTGAGTATAAATAAAGTTTGATCTGTTAAACCATGGACATTTCAGGGTTATTAACACAATATACCCTAGTCTATCTTTAGTACTATAGTACCTCATTCCTCTGGGCACAGTGATTGGTCCAAGGGTGGGCATATGGTATAAAGATAGACAGAGGCCTTCCTTGGTATAACAAGTAGCGTTGCTGCAGTTGCAAAGAACCTCAATATCTCAGTGGCTCAAAACAACAAATGCTTATTTTCCACTCATGTTACATGTCAACAGCTTTAGGTTGGCTGCTGTGGCTCCATGTATCTTTTTGTTCTGGGCCCAGGTCAAAGGAACACCTCCCATAAGGTACACATCTGGTCCTGTTACAGAGGAGAAAAGCAAAAAGGCTGGTGGAAAACTGTCGATGTTCATATATTGCACGTGTCCTCTTCATTTACATCCCATTGGCCAAAGCATTCACATGGCCAAGCCCAAAATCAATGGGGCAGGGCATTCACTTTTCCCGTAGGAAGCCTGGGAAGTCATGTGCAATGGGCAAGGAGGTATAATAATTTTACCGGGAGGGGTAGTAAGTGGTCTTGAATAGTAACATAAAATATCACACCTTGGATTTTTGTGTAAATGTTGGGAGAGAGAAAACTCATTTTTCCTGGGACTAACAATGGGGACTGCTAATATCCATGTTTCCTACCCTGTAGAAAAGGCCCTTCAAAAATGGGAGATATTAACACTCAAGAGAAGAAGACATGAGTATGGATGACAGATATCTGGAGAAAGCAAGCTATACTGGCTCAGAGTCCACTGTTCAGTTTCTGATAACCTGGCCCCATAGCTTGCTCTTTGGTTTTATGAACTACCCACTCCAGTATCCTAGGCACATGAGCCAACAGAATACTCTCTCCTTTTCTTTTAGTTTATTTTTTACATTTTTGCTTAAGTTTGTGTTGGATTTCTGGCATTTGTATCCAAGACAATCCTAAGAAACATAATTTATTATATAATATACATTAAATAACATATGTTTTATAATTTCCATTTACTGTCCTGAATTAGCAAGGTTGATAGAATAGAATAGAGTTAGGGTCAAATCCCCTGCATCTTTTTCTGGTTACATGATCTTGGGCAATTTATATAAACTCTCTGCCTCATTTTTCCCATCTGTGAAACGGACCAATAATTCACACCTCTAGGTTTAACTGAACCTGCTCCTTTATCAGCCTCTTCCTTCTCAGAAAATGGCAGCTTCATTTTCCGTTGCTCAGGCCAAAAACCCTGGAGTTAACCTTGTGTTCTGTCTCACACACTCTCCACATTCAATCTATCAGCAACTATTTTGAAAATGCAACCACTTCTTACCACTTTTACCACCATGCCATCATCTCTTGCTGACTCTTGCCTCCTTCTCCCTTTGCCTCCTGTGGATTATTTTCATACAACAATGTGAGTGATCATTGTGAAACACCCTTACATCTAGTCACTCCAGGAAAGCCAAAATCCTAATGCTGAGGACACAGCGCACAACCAAGTTACTCTCTTTCTCCCTGACCTCACCCCTACTATTTCTTCTTTCTAACTCCACCTCAGTCACACCAGCCTACATACTATTCCTGAGAACTATCAGAGACACCCTGCCTCAGGGCCTTTGCACGTCTGGCTCCTTCCCGAGTGTTCACTCACTCCCTTCCCTCTGCTCTTCATTCAGGAGTGACCTTTCCAGAGATAACTGCCTTAATCCTTTTATATAAAATAGTAGTCCTTCCATTCCCAGTCACTTTCTCTAATCCCTGACTATGGTCTTGTTTATTTTTGTCAGAGCACTTGTAACCATCTGACAGGTTATATATACATACACATATATATATATATATATACATACATATATGTATATATATATAAATAAAGTCCCTGCTCTCCTAAAGCCTTTGTTCACTGCTTTATCCCCATTCTTTGGAACACAATAGATGCTTAGTAAATACCTATTGTATAAATGAATATAAGAATATATGAATAAAATTGGTATAGGGATTCATTTAAATAACATAATGTTTGTAAAAAGTATAGTACAAGGCCTGTCACATAGTAGAAGATCAAACTGGATTTATTACCTCAAGGTATTTGTATACTGAGCCTGATCTGCTGCCATGATCCTTCAGAAAAGAGAGGCCACTCTGGGAGTATTTGGGAACAAGTCTCCTTCATAAAGTCCCTGAAGCCACATGCCACAGCAGCTGTCCAGGGAGTCAGTAAGATCAGCTTTGGGCTCCGAACAGCGGGGTTCTAGGGAGAGGAACCCGAGCGTGACCACCTCTTGTTCCCAGCTGTGCCCAGTCTCAGGCAGAGACACCCTGGAAGAGGATTATTGAGTTCTAACAGAATGGATGAAAATAGGCTGAAATCCTCCAAACCTACCCTTTAGAGATAACAGGCAGCGGCAGCGGCTCGGGAGTTTAGGTGAAGAAGATCCAGAATTATGAGCAAACACTGCTGTGAGAATAATTTCCACAGACTCCGAGGCTGCAGCTGACTGCAGGCCAGTGAGGGGGTTGTCATTTTAGATTCTGTGGGCCTCAGAAAGACTTATTCCTCCCCCTCCGTCTCCCCCAACACTATAATTCCAGTGGTCCTAGTTTTAATATATCCTGAAATTTCATTAGAGCAGAAATAGCGTACAGAAATAGCGAGGGGGTGAAGCGGCGATGTCATCAAAGAGCCTATTATATATTCCCTCACACAGGACGCCTAGTGCAGATTCTTTGATGACCACACAGGGGTATTATTTACACAGAGCTGCTTTATTCCAGCTGAGGTCCCACGGAAGAACTGCAGGAGCCACTTACTGGCTGGCAGCAGCAACGCAGGAGGCGAAACATACACCCCCGACCCTCCAATCTGCCTTTTGTTCTCTCACGTTCAGTCATTCCTTCCTTGGCATTCTTTGGTGTATCACTCAGGGTTCTCCAGAGAAACAAGAACAGCAGGGTTTGTGTCTGCCTCTCTCAGCAGCTGATATTTATACAACACCTAATACTTGCTCAACACTTGGGTTGGCCCTGTGACTGTGACGAAGATGACAGAGACATGCTTCCTGTCTTCATGGGGCTTACAGCCAGTTGCTAAGTGTGTATTTTCCAGGGAAAAGAAGAGGAGAAAGAGGCAAAATGCTACGTTCCAGGGAGTCAGTGGAAGTTTTTTTTTTTTTTAAATTAGAGAAGTTGCAGGTTTACATGAAAATCATGCAGAAAATACTGAGTTCCCGTATTATATACCCCCTGCCATTATCGATACCTTGCATTAGTGTGCTATGATTTGTTAAGTTGATGAAAGAGTATTATTATAATTGTGTTATTAACTACAGTCCGTGGCTTACATTAGGGTCCACTTTGTTTTGTACAGTTCTTTTATTTAAAATTTTTTTATTTTAGTAACGTATATAAAACCTAAAATTTCTCCTTTTAACCATATTCAAATATATAAATTGGTGCTGTTAATTATATTAACACAGACAATGCTGTGTCGCCATCACCACCATCCATTACCAAAACTTTTTCCATCACCCCAAATAGAAACTTGGCACAATTTTATTCTTATCTCCCCATTGTCAGGGGAAGCTTTGTGGAGAGGTTCTTGAAGAGGATGGATTCGGACTTGAAGAGATGGGTGGGAAGAGATTCTGAGTGAGAAGGACTAATGGATACAAAAACTTAGAGGTGGCTGCTGCCAGGGAATAGTGAGAAGTTAACTTTAAGTAGTTTGTAATAGCTAACATTTCTGGTGTGCCTATGCTACATCAGGCACTGAGCTAAGCACTTGACATAGGCTATTCCATTTAATGTTTAGGCCTATGATGAAACTTCTCCTTTACAGATGGAGATATTGAGGCTTTGAGAAATTGAGGAAACTTATCCAAATTTCCACAGCTAGTTAGTGGAAGGATTAGAAATTAAACCCAGACTCTTAAGCTCTAAGGCTTTCCTACTTCCTGAGGGGACAAGAAGGAAATCAGTTTAAAATAGAAAAGCAAGTTTAAAACAGAAAAGTTGAAGTTTTTTGGATGCCAGGAGTTGTTTCAAATTTCCTCAGTAAGTAATGGTGGGGAATGGGGGTCTTAAAGGGAATGAGTGAGGTATTAACAAATTCTCTCATTTTATCTTTTTCTTACTCTGGTATAAACGTGCAGACACAAACTAGTAAAACTCCCTCACCACAGTTAATCTTCTCTCACCTCGTTCATGATCTTAGAGATCACTCAAAATAAAGATATTTTCATCATAGCTGTTTCATTTCTTTCTATTCCACTCATCTTTCCAAGTGTCTTTATTACTGATTACTGTTGTGACAAGGGTGTTTTAGTGGGACTAGTTAAGACAAGGTTCTGGAAATCCTTATTTAATCCATGCTGGTTCTTGCAGATGTTTGTGGTGATAGTTTGTTTTCTTTCTGGTGCATAATTTACCAATGAAGAACATTTCTGGCTCAAAGTTGTGGACTAATGATCATTTTCATAGTTTTTTGGTAAATGCACACTCACATTGAGATTTTAAATGTTTGCCCAAGAGTCTTTAGGAATTTCATTTTCTTTAAAAAATTTACATATTACTTACTCCTAAAATAGATTTATTCTGAAGCAGATAATATCATCACTCTTGAACGCCAATTTCATTACCTTTCCTTGAGGTTAATAGATGAAGGTCAGATATATACACACAAAAGAGCTTTTGACCCTTTTGACACGGCCATTGTCCCAGTGTATTTTAAAATACCCCACTAGAGGTTTGCTTAGCGACTTGACCTTTTGAGGTTCTTGATGTGGCCTCCCAGGTAGAATGTTAAGTAAACGGCCATTCTGTCTGTTGGGAACTGGGACCTGCCATCTACAGTTTCACACATTCTACAGATTTCTTTGCTTGGGAAGAGAAAAAGGGCAGTAGTCTGCCTTTACTGAGATGAAGCAGGCAAATGTTCCCATTTAAGCTTAAATCAGATTAAGATAGCATGAGGCCTCCTCATGATGAGCATATAAAACGAAGAGGGAAGGAAGTTGAAAATAAGTAAATATATCCAGAATGATTCCCAAGCACTAAGGATAAGAGAGATACTTTGGAGAGATTAGTGGTGTTTACTTCCAAACGACAGTGGAATATCCTTGCCTGCACAACAGCTTTGTTCTGCAAAGACAATGCACACTTTTCTTCTGCATTAATTCAGGTATTGATTCATACTCTTCATCCCCACGACCAGTACGTTAAACGATGGTGCAGCAATAAGCTAAATCAGGGATTGCAAACTCAAGTGTCTGTAGAAGCTTTGAGCATAACAAGTAGGTGTCAGAAGGCTCTCTCCCATTTTTTGTGAAGCATGCAACCCTCTATGTCTTTTTCATTTTCCTACTTTTTCTAGGGACATAGATACAAGCAATATCTCTCCACAGTAAGAAAAAGACTAGCACATATATAAGACAGCGACTATTTGCCTTCACAGGTAATAATAGGGCTAGATGGGGCAGAGGCAAACTGCAAAGTTGGCTGCTCTGTATAAAAGGGGCAATTGTTACCAAGCTTTCATTGATTGTTGCAAATGGCAAAGCAGTACTGCAAGATCTTCCTTTTTTTTTTTTTTTCAAGAGAAGATAGAAATCTGTATTTACATGTAAACAATCCAAAATTTGAAGTTGGCTAATGATTCACATTTTAAAAACTCACAGAGGCTTTTGGGGGAAAAACAGATTTGTGGGTTATTTCTGGGCCATGGATCACCAGCGTGAGAAGCCTGGGGTAAATGAAGAGGTAGGATGCTGAGTGAGATAAAAGTGGGGAGAAAAACACTGTAAGAGCATGGTAAACTTATCATCCTCTGATCATGGGGAAGGCAGATGCCTTCATATGTTTCCTATACCAGGCAGTGAGCCCTATCAAATCGGGACCAGATCCACTTCAGTGCAGTTAAAAGATTATCATAATGATAGGTTGGTAATTTGAATTAATTGCATAGTGAGCTACCACAGATTACAGTAAGGGAAGGAGGGAAAATGAAAATAAACACTGAGCTGTACCAGACTTGCAGGAAGAGCAGAGAATGCCTAAACCAGAGGAAGTAGTAGATAGGGAATTTAAAATTGCTATTCACTCACACTTTTACTGAAAACATGAAGGGGATTGGTAAAAATGTGGGCAAAAATATAGTTGTACTTACTGCTTTTATCTGAATAGATGATTTTAAATTCAGAAGCACCAATCAGAGAGTCCTCAAAAGAGCTTCCCTTCTCATCTGATTATTATTTTATTGGCTTATAATGATTGTATATGCTCCATTAAAATGTTTTGTACCGTTCATTTGTAACCTTAGGTCAGGTAACAGTCTTTTCTACCTTAATTTCCTTATTTGGAAAAGGTGGTGAACTGGACGGCATCTGAAAGTTCTTTCCATGCCACTGCTTTATGTGGTTCTATTACAGAGAGGGTTTATTATCCATGGATAATTGGTACTGGAAAATGACCACTTAAATTGAATGTAATTAATATGGGGACCAAAATTTCATAGCAACTGGTGAAAAAAAATTGATTGGAACGTTATCTTGAAAAATGAAACCAAAATTACAAAATTTTGTTCCAAATTTAACAACATTCAAGTTATAAGTGTGACTCTGCACAAGAGCACAGCATGAATCAAGCATTGATTGTTTTGTGGCAGACCTAAGATTTTTTCTAACTAATTTGAACTGTAGAGAGATACAATATCCTTCCTTTCACATTTGACTTTCACTGTGATAATCAAGAGGGTCACTTTTGCAAAAGTGTTTGAAGGCTTCATCCATTTTCCCAAGAGCCTGTCTTCGTCTTTGATATTCAAATCTCTCTCTTTAAAGCATTTATCATTCTTGTCGATTTTCTCTTAATGGTTAACCGTCTGACTCTAGGAGATCCTCATGAGTCAAATGGATTTGTGTTCATTTAGAGCCATTTTCTCTCTCTGACATGGGCTTTATGGAATCCTGCATTTCGGGGGCAAGATTTGTAGGATCTGCGATCTCATTTGGCAATTGCTTTGCCTTGTCGAAGCATATTATCGACAAATGTTCATTTGATGAAGTGCCAGTCACTGACGGCCCCTGAGTTTGAGGAGAGGTGCTAATTTTTTAAGTGATCAGTGATTAGTAAATGATTTTGTGTTTCCAAGACTTTTCCCCTTATGCAAGCAATTGTAAAATTTAAAAAAAATCTGCAATTTCTTTAAAAATGAATTTACAGCCTTACCTGATTCTTCTCCATTTTAGTGAATGATAACAGTATGTATTTCTCATCACACATAGCTAAATAACATTATAGTAAAACTCTGATTTTCCATCTCTCTACTGATAGAACTCTTCAATGAACTGAAGTTTACTTTCCAGGAGACAAGAAAATAAACTTATCAACAAATGTCTAATTCTGAGAATTAGGGCTCAGAAATATGACAACTGTTAGAAAAATTCCATAATTCCATATGGTAAATGGCATGTAATTACAGAAAGACTTTTAAAAGTAAATATAGATTATAAGACAGAAGAAAAAATAAGCTAAAAGATAAGAATTGGAGGAAAATCTGCCATGAAGTGGTCCAAACAGGGGAGATAAAACCTATTCAACTTCACCAATCAGACCCACTCACACAAGGATCATTTTTAAAGCTGAAATGACTAAAAATGGTTAGCAAAAGCCTCACACATCAGGACCAGAGACTGGACTGCCGTGCAGCCTCTGAATTAAAAGTAATCGATTGATTGGCCTAAAAACAAGGAGGGAATTTCAGCTAAAGTTCAAATCACTGAACAAGATTTGCCAATAATAATAATATGATATATGAACTTTATCAAATAGTAAGTTGGCCTGCATGTGTGACAGGCATGAGCAGCTGATTTACCTCCAGCAGGGTTTCTCCACCTCAACACTATCGACATTTTGGCATGGATAATTCTTTGCGTGGGGCTGTCCTGTGCCTTAGAGGATATTTAGCAGTATCCCTGGCCTCTACTCACTAGATGCCAATATCACCCCTTCATCAATGTGACCACCAAAAGTGTCTCCAGACATTGCATACATCATGTGGGTGACAAAATCAAATAGCTACTGACTGGTCCTTTTGCAGGGCTTTTTACAAGGTCTCCTCATTGTATTTTAATGGAGAATTTCCCAAATTTTGGTCATTCTAGTACCACCTTTATCATTTTTGCTATATCCATTCATCACTATGCACCACTTTTGTTGTTGTTGTTACACTTGTGATTAGTTTTACTATAGTGGAAAAGATACAAATAAGAAGAAACACATAGGGTGAGGTCTGGGATGGTCCCACAGGAAGCTTCGTGTCCTCTACACTTGGAACACGTCACCCTTCTGGCACACCGATATGTATTACCAGCCAGGGAAGCTCATCTGAGCTCCGGTGTCCAGAGTTCTTATTGGGATTTCATCACATAGGCATGGTTGATTGAATCAATGCCCAGCTGGTTGAACTTGATCTCCAACCCTGCTACCCTTTTCTGCCCAGAGGTCTGGCTGATATCATGTGGCCTGAAGCCCCAACCCCCTGTTGGTCACACAAGGTTGTCCAAACATGCTTGGTCTTTCCTGGCCAGTCCCCACCTTACCACTACAAGTGAGGCTGGCCCCAGGGTGAGTAAGCTCATTAGCATAAACTATCAGGTGTGGTGTGCAGGGCCCACCAGGAGGAACAAAAGACATCCCTACCACAGGAAATTCCAAAGATTTAGAGGGTGTCTCCCAGGAATTGGGGAGAAAGACCAGCCAAGTTCTTTATTAAACAAGACAGCCAGAGGCAGCCATGCTTAGTTTTTAAGAATTTTTAAGAATTTTGATAATTCTTATACCATCTATGCTATTATTTGCTTGATAATATTCTTTAAAACTATTTCCTTTTTAAATGGAAATAAATTTATTTTAAAAGGAAACCTGTATACCTGTCCCATAAATGAAAGCTCAGCATTAAGTAGATGATTATACCTACACAGAGAAAGAGAAAGAGAGAGAGAGAGAGAGAGAGAGAGAGAGAGAGCGCACAGTATTAAATTCTAGCTAGTTAAAATTGCCTGTAGAAACCTCATCATAGCCTGAGGTCTGCTCTCTATTTATAAAACTGGGAGATTAAAAAGTGTTGAAGAGAAATGTTAAAGACGTGTTAACCCCAGGCTTGAGAGCGTCTCCTTGTGGTATACAAAAGACAGATAGTAAGAAAAGGTAAAGGAATAAATTTTCTCACAATGTTAAGCAATGTTATTTTAATGTCATGTACCA
>JAQZBX010062646.1:0-16852 GCA_029593785.1 Cabassous unicinctus
TTTTTTTTTTTTTTTTTTTTTTAGGCCAGTAAAAAGAATTTATTTGGGAAATGAGGGAAAGAACAGAGCTTGCTGAGAAATGGGAGAGAAAGATGGAAACACACACCAAGACTTGGTGGGTTTCCCTCTAGGCAGAGAGATCATGCCTCTTAGTATTTCTGATGAAATTCAGACACAGGGCAGATATTTTCTTTAGAGGAATAAAAGGCATCAAAACTAATCCAACCTAGGGATATAGTTAACAGTAATATTGTAATGTTTTTTCATCAATTGTAACAAAACTACTATACACACAGGACACGGTAAATATCATAAAAAATTATTAAACTGTACAGTCTAAATTGTAAACTATACTGTAAACCATCAACAATGCTTAGTTGCTATACTTTACTATCTGTATAACTGTTATAACAATGCTAACATCCATTAAAAAAAAAAAGGTTTTAATATGGGGTGGGGAAAGGCGGAGGGAGGTTGGGTATGTGGGAGTCAAAACACTTTTATCCTATGACCTAAAGCATACTTCTATGGGATATCCAGGCATGTTTTCTGGATAGATAGAGGCCCACAAGGCAGCTAACAAAATATTAAACTTCCCTCCTGGGCAATGCCTGCTACTTTCTCAGATAAGGTGGCAAAACATTCAGGAATACATAAGCCTTGCCTAATAAAAGAAAATAGGCCAATAAACCAAGCCCTTGTTCTTAAGGCTTGCACTTACAAACCTTATTCCTGTAATAATGAAACTAAGTCTGATTATAATTAATGCCTAAGAGTTTCCTCCTGAAAACCTTCTTGTTACTCAAATGTAGCCTCTCTCTAAGCCAAACTCTACAAATAAACTTCCTACCTTCCCCCAAACATGGGACAGACTCCCAGGGATGAGCCTCCCTGGAACTGAGGGATTATTACCAAGCGTTCATCAGTGAAGCATTTGGAAAAAAGACCTTGGCCATAAGGGGGAAATACTAAATAAAATATTTTTTATTTTTATTTTATTTTTATGGCTAAGAGCTTTCAAAGGGAGCTGGGAGGTCATTCTGGAGGTTACACTTAGCAGGTCTCAGGCAGATTTCACAAATTGCCACAGTAAACAAAGCCTCAAACAAAAGTGCTCTTGAGGGCTCTAGGGATGTCCAGACACCATAGACAAGTCACATGGCTACCCTTTCAGCAGGCCCTAGCTGGAAATATATGAAATCTATTTTCCCAATATAACATAGGTATAATCATTTATAATTCCCATAATCATGATTCTTCTGCTCCTTTTATTTGAACCTATAATTTTCAATTTATTTGTTAAGTATATTTCTCAGAGACTTAAATCTTCAGATAGTTCATATGCCAGTTGAGCCCTGAAACCCAGCATAGTTGTGGCCAGCACCTACTCTCCAGTTCTTCAGGCTTGCTCTGGACAACTAACAAAATGATGATGATGGACCAGTACCATCCCCAAAACAAGGAGCATCTTCAGTTGCAAGCCAAACAACTCCTTTCCTCTGCCCCATAATATCTTTGTCCCTTCTCAGCCTGAAACATTCAGAGTGGACATCATCCCAAATCCCTCAAGATTGAGGACTGAACTAAAATAAGGGGGAGGGGAGAAGGGAGTTAAGTGGTTACATACCAGAGCAGATTTATTGTTATTGTAGTTATCTTGTGTTAATGGGATAACTTGTAACATTCATTTAAAAATATAGTATAAAAAACCACTTTTCTACTGTGCTAAAGAAGTTGACTATTTCGTAAACTATGAAGCTGCTTGAAACCTTATGTAGAAAGCTAACGTGATTGGATTTGTGTTTAGAACAATCACTCAGGTTCAAGATAGATTGAGTTGGAGCACCAGTGGTTGGACTGATCCAGTGGTGGACTGTTGGAATAGTCCCAGTGAGAAATGATAAGACCACAGATATGGAAGGGAGAACATGATAAAAGAGAGATCTGAGAATATTAAACTGTCAAGACATGGTTAGAATTAGATGAGGGGTCAATGAGATTAGAGGACAAGTCTCAAATGATTCACAGATGTCTGATCACCATAAATTGATGTACATTTGTATCTTCACTAAGATAGAGAATACAGAAGTATCTTACATGTATCTCTAACTCTCAGGAAGCTTTCCTATACTGCAATTCTTCAAAACTTCAAGTTTTAAAGAAAATATATGTGAGGATAGAGCTGATGAAAAATGGAAGAAAGATCTCTGACTCCTTTTGGATAAACGAGCTTGGAGCTAAGTCTAGAAGAGAATGAGATGGTAGATCAATATTAATGACCCAGCCCTATCAGTCACAGGGGTGGTTCCTGGCACCAGATTGAGGGACTCTTCCCTACCAAATTTCCCAGGATATTATAGGAGAAACAAACTGGGGGAAGGTCTAAATTAGAATTCTAAACTCATAGCACAGTCAAAGTGAGGAGGCCAATGGCAGAACCGTAAAGCCATGGGGATAGAAGGTCCAGAACTATAGGCTTGACATATTTGCAGTATCCAGAAGAGAAGGAAAGAATCTTGTTCCTTAAGTTCCCAAAATATGGAGCTGAAAGAGCCAGGATTTCCTCCCATTGGACAACCCAAGATATGTTATTGGGGCTCATCTCCCAGCATTGGGATAGCCATGCTGAGACCTGGTACTTCATGGCAGTGACCTTGACAATGTTTACTGTGAGCTCTTAGACCTAAAGAATTAAAGACCTATTAACAATCCAGGACATCAGTCTTGCCCTCAAGCTCTGTGAAATCTAATCAGGATTTCACTGATCACTATCTTTCTCTTGTTCCTTTGACTTCTCCAGATGACTTCTCTCATATCTCTCTCAGATTTCAGGGCCACCATACCTGGTAATTGATCAAATGCTCTCCTTAAAACCCTTGACCCATGGGATGTTGTTCTGAAGAATTTTGATATCCTTAGAAAAGTTTATCATCATGAAGCACTTGATGGCATGTGGGCTAAGAGAAGAAAAGAAGTCTACAGAAGAGACTGAGAAATAATAGAAAAACAACATGGAAACTAAGAGAAGAGTGTGTATTATAAGACGAAGCAGCAAAGTGTTTGAAATATGAATGGAGTAGTCAAGAGGCCCAAAACTGCAGGGAGTAAACTAAATAATCCATTGGATCTGGCAATTAGGAAACCACCAATAAATTTTGCCAAACAGTTTTAGGGTAGTGGTAAAGCAGACACCAAATTTACAAGTATTGAAGAATGAATGGTCAAGCCAAAATGTCTACAGCATGTGTCATACAGAAGGTTACTACCCCTCATATATAAAGAAATCTTACAAACACATAAGAAAATCAAACATTCCAAAGGGGAAATGGGCAAAAAATTAAAAAGAACATCAACAGGATATTGAAAAAAGAAATATAAAAGAGTCCTGGTATAATTCCATCCTGCACAGCTGTTCTCTGGAACAGTGGTTGCCATCTCCGTCCAACCTCTCTCCCACCTAAGTTCATGCCAGGATCCCATGGAAGATTTGATGGACATGGACATGAGCCCCTGAGGCCCCAGAACTATCTTTTTGGTTGTGAACTTAAGGCTGACAAAGATGATCACTTTAAGGTGGATAATGATGAAAATGAGCACCAGTTATCTTTAAGAACGGTCAGTTTAGATGCCGGTGCAAAGGATGAATTGCACATTGTTGAAGCAGAGGCTATGAGTTATGAAGGCAGTCCAATTAAAGCAAAACTGGCAACTTCGAAAATGTCCATACAGTCAACGGTTTCTCCTGGAGGCTTTGAAATACCACCATCTGTTGTCTTATGGTTCAAGTATGGTTCTGGACCTGTGCATATTAGTAGACAGGACTTAGTAGCTGTAGAGCAAGATGCAAAGTCAGAAGAGGAAGAGGAAGAGGATGGGAAACTCTTAAGTATCTGGAAAGCGATCTGCACCTGGAAGTGGTAGCAAGTTTCCACAGGAAACAGTAAAACTTACTGATGAAGGTGATGATGATGAAGATGATGAAGATGATGATCTTGATGAGGAGGAAATGGAAGAAAAAGCCCCAGTGAAGAAGTCTATCAGAGAAACTCCAACCCAAAATGCACAGAAGTCAAACCAGAATGGAAAAGGCTCAAAACCATCAACACCAAAATCAAAAGGTCAAGAATCCTTCACAAAACAGGAAAAAAAAAAACTCCTAAAACACCGAAAGGACCTAGTTCTGTAGAAGACATTAAAGCAAAAAATGCAAGCAAGTATAGAAAAAGGTGGTTCTCTTCCCAAAGTGGAAGCAAGATTCATCAATTAAGTGAAGAACTGCTTCCAGATGACTGACCAGGAGCCTATTCAAGATCTCTGGCAATGGAGGAAATCTCTTTAAGACAAAAGTTTAAACAGTTTGTTAAAATTTTCTGTCTTGTTTCATTTCTGTAACAGTTGATATCTGGCTGTCCTTTTTATAATGCAGAGTGAGAACTTTCCCTACAATGTCTGATAAATGTTGTCCAAGTTCCTTTGCCAAGAATGTGTTGTCCAAAATGCCTGTTCAGTTTTTAAAAGATGGAACTCCACCCTTTGCTTGGTTTTAAGTATGTATGGAATGTTTGTAGTAGCGATGGACAGACAAATGGAAATGGTGGGGAGACAAAATATACATGTGAAATAAACTCAGTATTTTAATAAAGTAAAAATAATCATTATGGAATACATGACATTATTGCTACTCTTTTACAGATGAGGAATCTGAGATGCAGGGTTTAATAACTAACTCAAGATCTTTATATAGATTCAATGAGGTAACACATGTAAGTTTCTTAGAATTTCGTTACATGGCACATTATATGCACACTAAAAAACACTTGTTCACTCAGCTAATATTTATTGCTTATGCTACATATTAACACTTTGTCATAAATGTTACAAATATGTTTCTCTGTGCCCCTATCTAGTCTATACCCTCTTCCCGAGATAATCACTCTGATTTCAGTAATGTTTTTGCCTATTTTTTAACTTAACAAAAATGAAGCATACAGTATCAACACTTTCGTGTCTGGCTTCTTTCACACATCATAATATCCATATGATTTATCCATCCTGTTCTGTATACTAGTTGTTCATTCTTTTACCACATTATAGTATTCCATTGCATGACTCTTCCACAATTTATTTATCCATTCTCTTGATTATAGATATTTGCATTGTTATGAATTCAGGGCTATTATAAATTAAGTTGCTATGAAATTCTAGTACATATCTTTTGGTGAGCCTATTTACTCTTTTCTCATAGTTATACCTAGAGTTAGAATTACGGGATCATAGGATGGTTGTATATTTAAGTTTAGTAAACATTTGTTATATAAATTCCCCCAAATGTTCAGACTGATTTATATTGCCACAGGCAATGTGTGAGAGTTCTAGTTGCTACCTCTTTGCCAATAACTGATATTTTCATTCTTTTTTCATCTTAGGTATTTTGGTGAGTGTGTACTTTCATCTCATTTTAGTTTTAATTTACATTTTCTTGATTGTTAATAATCTTGATCACCTCTTCATACACTTAGTGGTCATTGAGAGAGCCTGTTTTTTTTTTGAAGGGCTTATTAAAGACTAGTGTCTGTCTTTTCAGTTGGGTTGATTGTCTTTTTCTCATTGATTTGTAGAAATTCTTTCTATATTGTAAATACAAGTGAAAGCATCTTGGCTTTTCACTTTCTTAATGTTTTCTGATGAATAAAATTTCTTAATTTTAATGAAACCCAATTTCTTTTTTTTTTTCTTTTATGGTTAGTGCTTTTTGTGTCCTCTGTAAGAAATATTTGCTTCCTTGAGATCACAATGATATTTTCTTTTTTTTTCCTAGAAGATTGTGGTTAAATTTACTTGAAAAAGATGCAAGGAGGCAGAGGGAGACAAACTGAGGAAGTCACATTCTTTTCATTTTATTTATTTAGTTTCTCCCTCGCACAATTGATGGATCCCAGAGGGAAATAAATCGGTCTAAAAAGATAACCATCAACTGGTTTAAAAACCAGTGTTTAAGCAGAAGAAGCAATGCTCGCACAGTGATAGAAGGTGGAGGAAATTAAAGGCAGGCTCACTCTGATCTAAAGAAGCAGAAGTACCCTACCATGTAAAAATTCTTGTAAAAAGCAGATTGTCTCCATGCCTGGGATACCATTTTTAAAGAATGATTTATACAGGTTTCATAAAATGAATGTTCAATCAAAGGACATGAGTTCAAGTGACTTTTCCCAGCCTGGCATAAACAATCACACCTTGTGCCAAGTAAACGTCACCAAGCAGGTCCTGTGACATTCCTACTGCGAGGAGTAATTGCTATCATTCTAGCTTCAGAATTTATACCAAGTTCTGCTTCTGAGCTTTATTTCTTTTCTCTCAAAACTCCCAGGGAGCATACTCTACGGTGATTGTTTTGTTGCAAAAGGAATGATTTGGGATTCTGGTGAGGAAAATTTAAACTTTCCTAAAAGCTTTCAGCTCTAACCAGCCCATATTCCCATGCAAATTGAGCAAATGATTGGTTTTTTTTTAATTAAATAAATCAAGAGTCAAATCACCCCAGTCATCAGAACCTTCTTCATTCCAAAATTTAGAGAAAAATCTATGTAAAGATCTTAAGGCATTTTAATATTAACATTTGAAGAATTATTAAGGTGCCTAATAATTCAAAATTGCTTTCTGTTCGTTTTTTAAAATTTCATTAATAGCTTTTATCAGAAAATTACTTGAGAAGAGGAAGTTTCACAAAGACATTAAAACATCTTTTTAAATAATTAGCAATGTACATGATCAATATTCCCATCTCCCTGCTACTTTTCACACAACTTCTTAAAATTCCAGGTAGATTTCTTACATATTGCATTAAAATTACAAGAAGAATGTAATTATAAGATGTTGGTAACTTATCTCTTCACTACCATCACTTCTTACTGATGTCACCATTTCTTAGGATTAGAATTTCCTTCTCAGATTTTGCCATAGGTTTTCATTCTGACAATTCTGTCAACATTGCTTGACAGTCTTGCTTCAGAGACATTTGCTTTTTTTTATATATAGGGTGTTTTTTTTTTTTTCATTTATTTTATTTATTTATTCCTCCCCACCCCCTCATTGTTTGCACTTGCTGTGTCTGTTAGTTGTATGCTAGTCTTCTTTTCGGGAGGCACCAGGAACCGAACCTGGGACCTCCTATGTGGGAGGGAGGTGCCTAATCACTTGAGCCACCTCTGCTCCCTGCTTTGTTGTGCCTTTCATTATGTTTTCCTCCTTGTGTCTCTTGTTGCATCATCTTGTCACATCAGCTTGCCGTGACAGCCCATCATGTCAGCTTGCTGTCTTGCTTGTCTTCTTTAGGAGGCACCAGGAACTGAACCTGGGACCTCCCATGTGGTAGGCGGTAGCGGAATCATTTGAGCCACATCCGCTACCCAATATTTGCTCTTGCAGGATGAGCTCCAGATCCATGATATGCCACATTCTAACCTTCTTTTCTTAGAGTATCTATTTGTATCTAATTCATATATGCCCCTTGAATGAGGGAATAACAAAAAAAGTTCTTGTGTTACTCTTCTCCCTAAATATTCCCCCTTTCTCTCCAAAATGCCTAATTCCCTTCTTTTTTCCCAATAAAAATAAGGCTACCTCTTTAAGCCTTAGACAACTGGACTCAACTGCTGTCTTCTGTCAACCTCATACTTTCTCTAACACATCCATCAGTCATCCAGCTGAGTGTCTTTCAACCACAATTTCTACAACCTTCTTCAGCAATTTTCTTGTCTCCATAGAGAGCATACTCCTGTCAGCTCACATGGTCCTACTGATCTCAACAACCCTGAGCTTTCCATTCTCCCAGGCACACTTAGGTCCTTGGCATCACTCATAGTATTTCACCTCTGTAAGCATGTCCTGAAGACTCAGGCCATCTAGCCACAACCTACTATCCTTCCTGCCATCTTGTTTGACTGCTCTGATTCCCTGACCCATTCCATTGGCCCTTCAATGCTCTCCCCATCCATCCAGCTCTCTACTGTGTTCTCATCACTAATTATGCAGCTTAAAATCTAAGTCCTATCATTTCAGTAGCATTCTTTCCAATGCACTAAATTAAGTTTTCACCAATTTTCAACTCTTCCTCTTGGAAAAAACTCAACCCCTAAATGAGCCCATCTATTCACTTTCACTTTCTCTACGTATGAGCAAACTAGCACTTCCGGAGAAAATTCACAGAGCAACAGACAGACTGGCTTCATTATAAATTATGATCACTAAACTCAAGTGGGCTTTCAGGTCTTCCTAAAAGTTCCATTACATTTTCCAGGACCACATAGACTCCTATCAAAGTTATCCACATACTTGCAACAACAGCCTTCCTCTCCACCTCTGTTGTTTTGATAGGGACAGGGAATTTCCGTCCTCCTCTCTGCCTCCTATGCAAGAACCCCATCTGCTTCACATTCTCATGATCTGGGCACAAAGTGTCCCTTTGTCTTCCTGTGTGTTCAACCCCTGTCTCTGAATCCATCCTGTTGATATGCTTCTACGTTCAAGCCTCCAACCACCCTCTGAATCAGGGGTACTTAACCTTGTTTGTTCCACGGACCCCTCTGCCAGTCAGGGGAAAATCACAAACCCATTACTAAGCCCACACTATACTGTGCATTATTTAATAAATATATCACACCCACACCAACACATTCCCACAAGAATAATGCTTTTTTTTTTAATTTAAATTCAAACTCACAGACCCCTTGTTAAGAACCCCTGCTCTAAATGTCACATTACCCTCTGGTGACCAACCCAGTTCTCTCTCCTGCCATACAGATCATCTTCTCAAAAACTCTATTTACATAGTTTCCATTTCTTTGCCTCCTGCTTTGCTCCTCAGTCCTCAATCTGGCTTCTATCCCAACAATCCAAAGTAATAACTCTTGCTAATACCAAAAACGGCTCCATATTTCTAAATCCAAAGTACATATTTCAGTCCTCATTTTAGCGGCATTCCACAGTACTGCTGACCTTTGATATTTTTTCAGAACGCTCCCTTTCCTTGGCATTTCTGATACTATACCAATATAGTTTTCCTCTACTTCTCTGAGTGTCCCTACATCCCACCCCCCAGTTTTTTCTGAGGATTAATTTTCCTTTTCCAAAATAGAAAGTGTGTACATTCCTGAAAGCTCCATCTTGGGCCTTCTATTCTTCTTACCCTGAATCTCCCTCTACGTGGTTGTACCTAAGCCTGCAAATTCAAATATCATCCACACACATTTAATCAGTAACAGTGCATAGTCTCAATCTCTTGAGCCTCAACTGGAATGTATATATCCTGGAATATACAAAATAGATAACTGACTGGAATATATACACAAACCCTTTTAGAATAAGAGAGGGGTAAATTAGGGATGAAGGGGGCTTGTGTGATCTGTTTAGGGTTGTATGATTCCAATTACACCCAAAAAAGTAAAATTGGTTCTAAAATAGAAGAAAATGTTTGGCAAAACAGTACACTATATAGATTTGCTTCTGGGACATCATGGAAAGACAGCTCAACATAAAACAATATTTTAAGAGAAAATCTGTCACTGAACAGTAAACAGTAAACAAGAGTGTTCAATACCAAGGAAATAAGTGACATCAGCGATAGTGGAGGGAAAAGGATGAAATGGAAAACCAGCAGTCAGTGTCATGGGAAAGGAACCACAGAAAATACATGTGGTCTGATTCTGGGTTTATAGGTTTAGTCCTCACACAGCATAGCCCGAGACATATCCGGCCGTGACTGCTCACTGTTCAGGGACTATCATCTGAGCATTCACCAACCAAAGTTGCTTGGCTTCATCCCTGATGAAACTGAGAGAAAAGTGATAAAGTGCTGTTCCCACCGTTTGGGGCCAATTTCTGGGTCTTTCTGCATTTCTTTATTTTCATTGGCCATGACAGGGACAGCCAGAATTGGTAGTCAATAGAATGGCATTTCTTAACCTTCAAAATGGTGGCCCTAAGTTGTAAGACACAGACGTCTACCAGAAACAGAAACCTGTAGATAAATCCATGCTTCCAGTGCAGAAAAGTTTGCTGATATGTTTCAGAAATATTCCTAACTGCAATCATTGTCTGATTAGCACTCAATCACAAAATTAAATTTATAAAAATTGTAATGCAATTAAGTATTATGCTTGATTAAATCTTTACTACCTTGCAAAATTTCCCTATCATAATTTGATACAATTTTTAAATAAAATCCAAGGTAAAAAAATATATCTTGCTGCTACAGAGTGTGCCCTGGTCTCCTCAAATCATTTTTCTAATTTCACCATTCTGATTCTAGATTTTTAAAGAGCATAAGTCAGGGTGTGTAGCCATCTGGGAATTTGATGTAGTTATGAATTCCAAAAATATAATTGGATCATGCTTGTAAACTGATCTGTTAATCTGGGCATGATTAAGTTATGATTAGGGCGTTGACTGGGCCACATCAGTAGGGCGTTGAGCCCCACCCCTTGGTGAGTGGGGGAATCGAATATAAAAGGCAAGGCAAAGAACAGAAGAAGCAGTCTTTTGAGAAGCAGTTTGAAGTTGGAAAGAAGGCCCCAGGAGAAGAGAAGCAAGCCATTCTCCTGATCGTCTACAGCTGACCTTGTGGAGGAAACAGGAGCTAAGCCCGGAGAGAAACGCACCCCCGGGAAGAGAGGAACCCCAGAAGGCTGAACCCTGGCAAACGCCGGCAGCTGTCTTGCTCTAACACATGGCAATGGACTGTTGTGAGAGAAGAAACATAATGCTTTATGGCCTGGTATCTGTGGACTTCTACCCCAAATAAATACCCTTTGTAAAGACCAACCCATTTTTGGTACTTCACATTAGCACCCCTTTGGCTGACTAATACAGGGTGCCTGGAAAATTCCTGTGTTTTCATACCCTCTGTTTCGTTTCCTGACTGCTAAAAAAAATACCATGTAATGGGTTGGCTTAAACAACAAGAATTTTTTGGCTCATGATTTTGGGGCTAGGAGAAGTCCAAAATCAAGGTGTCATTAAGGCAATGCTTTCTTCCAGAAGATTACAGCATTCTGGAGCTGGCCGCTGGCTATCCTCGATCCTTGGTTGTTCTGTCATATGGCAATGCACATGGTGGCCTCTCCTGACTTTTCCCTTCTCTTCCAGATTCCATTGACGTCCAGCTTCTTCCCATGGTTTTCTCTATGTGTCCTTTCATATAGAGCCTTCAAGAATAGGATTAAGACACAACCCTATCAAAGCTCAATTGGGCCACACCATAACATTAACCTCATTAAAAGGCCCTATTTACTAGGGTTCACACCCACAGGAATGGATTAAGTTGAGAACATGTTTTTCTGGGTTACAAGACTCCAAACAATCACAACCTTTATAAATGAAATCTGGAAAAATTTAGCATACAAATATATCTTCTTCATCTTAGGGAAGGAGATAAAAAGAAAGCATTTAAATGTAATCTATCTATAGAGCAAAAAGTAGAGATTGGTAATTCTGTCCAGTTAATTTGATTAATCATAGCCATTCAAATATAAGTTATGCCCAGCACCATCTCATATCATTGCCTGTAATTATCAAGCTAAATTGTTTTTTCACTGTGGCAATCAATGCACAATAAGAATTCTTGTGGAATTTCTTGTGAAAATTAACATGACAGAATATGAGGTGGGACTACCCTGGAATTAGAGGCTAGGTCCCAAAATTGAAGACAGAAAGGCAGGTACCCTCATGTTCTAGTGTAGGTGACAAGCCAATGGGCTCAGATACATTCCCTTAGTGATTTCTGGGCAGCAACAAAATGAGCCCAGGAACTACAAATGTCAATCTAGTACCACTATCACCTCAGCTGCCCACCGTTTCCCCTACCTCCCACCAATGCTCAGGAGAGGTCCAGGGAAGTCAGGGCACCCCAATCCTTACAAACAGTCCAAGTCCACGTCTCACCTCAATTTCGGTTGAATAGGTTCTGAAAGTACATGATGCAAAAATATATAAGTTAATGTGCTAGTCATTTTGGAAGTTGAATTTTATGAAAATATGTATCAAATATTATAGGGAAAATCTGAATATTAAAATGTAGTCAGCCAAATACTTGTGTTACACTACATAATACAAGATTATATTACTTTTTTTTTTAATGAGAGGAAGAAAAGTTCTCTTCTTTCTGTGAGGGAGTATTTGTTGCCTATTGAGAAAAACCTTTCCTCAAGATCCCACTAAGTGACCCTCTTCTAACCAATGAAATCTAAGGGGTGTCCACTGTGGGCCTCAAGGAAAGATAAGAGAGAGTGCAGCTTTAAGGCCCTGAAAGTGGTTGAGTTAGGACATAATTCTTGGAAATACTGAAGCCATCTTGTGGTGCTGAGGGGAAGGCTGAAAAATCAGAGAAACTAACCCATAATCCTGACAGCTCTGAGCACTTAAAACAATACTGGTAGCTTTTCTGTTAAAGCCATTGTTCCTTGCAGTCAAAAGCATGCCTAGCTAAAAAAAAATTAAAATCCCTAGAACAGTACGTCACAAAAAATGAACCCTAAAGTAAACCATGGGCTCTAGTTAATAGTACAATTATAAAAATGTTTTTTCATCAATTGCAGCAAGTGTTCCACACTAATGCAATGTGTTAATAATAGGGTGGTATATGGGAACTCTGTATTTTATGCATAATTTTTCTGTAAACCTATCACTTCTCTAATAAAAAAGCATGCTTTGCTGATATGAGGGGAAGGAGATGCTCCTCTCTCAGGCTAAGTAAGGGGGCAGCAAAAATTGTAGGGATCAGTATGCCTACAAAAAAGGTGAGACTGGTGTTCCTTTCCCAGTTGAGTATCTGCTAAGGATGTTAGGATATTAGGACATCACCTCTATGCTTTTCTGAGCAGGGTCAACAGAGATGGACGGCTGGAAAGAGGAGGAGGCAGTAGAGTATCTGAACTCTCTCCTTTTAGCATGGGACAAATATATGAGTGTCCAGTGGTCACAGTCGAGATTACCTAGATGGAGCAACCTTGACCGTAGCTCACCCAAGGAGGCTGCCTGCTAGATGAGGGGACCTTAGCAGCAAGAGGATATGGGGTGTTCTGGTGATGGCAAGAGCTGAAGGGTGAAAGAGAAGTCATTCAAAGGGGGACCTCCCATGGCAGGGCAGTGCACAGTTGAAGGGCCTCTTGGAACCCCACAAAGATTCTTTAAATACACCCAAATATACCATCAGTATTTGGACACTGCTGAACAGCCGTTATCCCCAGCTTGTTACCATAGTCTGAAAGCAGGAACAACTACAAAGATACCCCATAAAATAAACAAAGACTTGTCCCTATCCCTCCATCTCCTCCCAGCACCAACACACTAAAAAAAACAGGCTTTTAAGAGAGAGGGAATTTGCTGTCTCGGACCCAGATGTCCCCTTACTCCACATCCAGCTCTGAACCCGTAGTCAGGTCTCCTGCTCAAAACTGGTCTGAGAAGAAGGAAAGGGGGAAAGATTTATAACAACTTTGAAACAGAAGCTTTAATCTGAATTAAATTTTAATAGCCAAGCATGGCTACTAAGTTATAAAATAATTGGCAAGATGATACAAATGAGCTGGGAAAAGTGATCTGACAGGGCATGAAGAAGACAGTAATGAGAAAAACCACAAACATTTTACCTTTAAGCCCCACCAAGTTGAGCGTTCTCAACCCAGTTACATTAGCCAATAGAGAACCTCTTGCCCACACCACAAATGGTGTAGATCCACAATATATTATAATTAATAATATAATAATAATAATAATATTGTAGAGATAGAATAGGCCTGACTGGAAAATGGTTCTCCATTCTGTGCCAAGTTCATAGCACTGTAATTTCAAATGGAAACAAGAATTTTTAAATATTGAGATTCACTTGGAAATTTTATGGATGGCAAAAATGTGACTTCTTATTTTTAGGGAACAAATCCTCTTACGCATTAAATAATTTTTTAAAAATATTAGTTCAATGTTACAAATTTGAGTGAACAAAACATATGGATCAAATTTTCCTTAAAAATCTCATGCTTTGGAAACTAAGGCAAAAAAATGTCTGGCAATACTACTAAAATTATATTTTTTTCAAATGGTTTATGTATAATTAGAAATTAGAAATGTTTGCTGATTCCAAAAACTAGCTGGGCCTACCCATCTCAGCTAAAGAGTATTCAGAGTTATCCCTGCATGAACCTGAGCAGTTAGCGTTGTTATGATTCTCAATACATTTCTAAATATTTTAAGAATTTCTGATCAGAACTTTGTCAGACATTTGCCTTCTGTCTCACATTTTCTTTTGGAATTAGCTAGGTCCAGAAAGAACCCATTTGATAGTCAAAATTGGTTTTCTAATTGTTTCAATCTAGTTCATTATATACTTATAATGAAAGATAATTAAGGGTACATTCCAGGCATAGCTATTAAAATAATATCATTATTAATTTTAAACTACAATACAGGGTTTTAACCACAGCACAAAATATCCAAATGAGTAGTAGCTGTCAGTGCAGTCACTTCAGAAGGTTATTGCTTTCTGAGAAATAAATTTTATTTTGAATTTGCAAGACAGTCTATTTATATCAGTGTCTTACTTCATATTCACATTTATTTTTGATCAAAAATAATAATTCCAATATGTACAGATAAAATATATATATACTTTTGAAATTAACTGAAAAAATATATATACCCGATTCTTACCAGCTATTTCTGGAGGCAGGTGGGAAGGTGGGTCCTGTGCCTGGAACTTATTTGTAAGGTTCTAATATTTTTAAGTATTAGTTGGTAATTAAAAAATAAATTTAAACTTCCTCAATTTGATAAACAATGTGAAAATTCCTTCTGCAGTCAAATCTTCCACCTTACTTACCTTCAGAGTTAGTCATTATCTAAACATAGGTCTTAATCATTATTCTTTTTTATAATCCACCATTTACATATGTGTCCTAATACATACATATAATATATATGCATGCATACTATTATTATAGGCATAGCCTAATATATATATACACACACATATATTTATATATTCAAAATACATTTATATGTATATTTAGGAGATACATATGCATACATGTTTACAGACACACATATCGTATCATAAGAAGTATGCTTGTGTGTGTGTGTGCATGTAAAACTGATTTAGCTTTGATCAACTGAGCAGCATTTGACAAGGTTGTGTTAAAGAACAGGTACTAGATTGCCAAAAGGAGTCAAAGCTGAGCTATATTATCTGCTCTTTTCATTGTCCTTCCTCAAGTTGAAAGGAAAACACTTATTAGGCTGAAATGAGTGTCCTCAGCCAATCCAGGCAACAGAGATTGAAATTCTTCTTTCTAACTGCTGAAATCATCCGTTCTCCCTTGAAGGCCTTCAGTTGATTGGATGACACTTCTCTCATGGCTGAAGGCCTTTGCAATCCATCTACTGATGATTCACATCCATGCAATACCCTCACAGTAACAATCAGGCCAGGGCTTGCTTGACCAAACAACTGGACACTATAAACTGGCCAAGTTGACGCATGGAAGTAACCATCACAGAGGATGTCTGTGCATGCAGTACTCAATATGCAAATGTGCATGTAATTCCCGTTTTTGGAATGGTATTCATGCCCTCAGTAGAAACTGGCACCCCTTAAACTTCACAGACTTCTGTCGAGGTAAGAGTGGCAGGCAAGCCCAGAAGCATGGAATGGGGTAAGAGGCCTAGAAATATAATTTATTTTCAAGTAGTCTTTGACATATTCCTTCTTTGTATAGCTCTGTCCTTTGTCCTCAATTCCAGAGGTAGTTGATGCTGCCAAGGTCTGAGTCTTTGAGGATTCTGCAGCATAATAGAAGTATTAACTTGTCCCACTGCTGCTGTCTGGGGAATTTTTTGTATCTGCTCAATCAGTTACCGTTAATCCAACTGCTTTCTATCTTCCAAATGTCATTCTGTGGATTTATCACTTTTAACAAAATCCCCTTACTTTAGATTTGATGTATTTTCTAGAAAGAATACCAAATGTGTTTTTTTTCCCAAACACTGCCTTTAATCTATATAATACTAGTTTTCCTCACAATTCATTTTTTACATACTACTCAAATATATGTGGAATTTGTTTTGATATATGGTAGATATTCTAACTTATGCTTATGTAAACAAAACTTTCTCAAATGCCATTTACTGAATCATTTGTCCTTCCTTATATTAGATAGTGATTCTGCCATTATAAATTAACTTCTTAAATCTGTTCAGGTCTATTTTGAGATTATCTATCCATTTTCACACCAGTACTCTCCAACATACACACGCACACACACACACACAATCACTTCCTTACTTGATGATTTCTGGAGTTGCTGTCTTTGAATGAAGGAGGGAGGGTGGTAGCAAATAACCTTCTGATCACCTCAAAAAGTGGTACCTACAGGGAAGTGGATGTGGCTCAGACGATTGGGCTTCCATCTACCATATGGGAGGTCCAGGGTTCAATTCCCAGGGCCTCCTGGTGAAGGCGAGCTGGCCCATGCAGAGTGCTGGCCCACGTGGAGAACTGGCCCACGTGGAGAGCTGGCCCACACAGGAGTCCTGGCCCATGCAGAGAGCTGGCACAGCAAGATGACACAACAAAGAGACACAGAAAGGAGACAATAAGAGACGCAGCAGACCAGGGAGCTGAGGTGGCGCAAGAGATTGAGCACCTCTCTCCACTCCAGAAGGTCCCGGGATCAGTTCCCAGTGCCACCTAAAGAGAAGACAAGCAGACACAGAAGAACACACAGAGAACAGACAGTGAGTGCAAAACAAGGGGCGGGGGGGTGGATAAATAAATAAATTTTAAGAAAAAAAAAAGTGGTACCTA
>JAQZBX010062648.1:0-16848 GCA_029593785.1 Cabassous unicinctus
TGATTCAAGCAATGGAAGAAATTGTAACAGTGAGGTGGAGACAGTGGCCACTGGACATTTTCGGGGCAGGGAGGGGAGAGGCAGTCGAAATACAGGGGTTTTTTGGGACTTGGGGGTTGTCATGAGTGGCATTGTGGCAACAGATGTAGGCCATTTTACATCAGCATATACCACGCAGAACTGTGTGGGAGAGAGGGTGATCTATGATGTGAAATGCAGTCTATGCTTGGTGGCAAAGCCCCAGGATGTGTATATCCATTATGGGTGATGTTCCACACTGATGAAGGATGTTGGTGTGGGATGTTGTGGGAGGTGTGGGAGGTGGGGAACATGGAAATCCTTGTAATTTCTGAGTAATAATTAGGTAATCTAAGCACCTTTAAAATATATATATATATATAAAATAACATTTGTGTAAGAAAATACACATATATCCATTTATTTGTATATCATTTTACAAATTTTGGTATGTACTGTGAAAAATCTTGATTTTTATGAACAATAAAAAAAAAATAAAGTGCAGGGGCTCCCATATACCCAACATCCCCCCCCCATTTCCCGTTTTCCGATATTAATACCTTTTTTATATGTGGATGCTATGTTTGTTACAGCTGATATACAAATAGTGAAACATAGCTAGTAACTATGATCAATGATTTACATTTCAGACCATACATTTTAATAAATTTTCATCATATTAAAAAAAAATTA
Organism: Cabassous unicinctus; assembly: GCA_029593785.1. Taxonomy (NCBI): domain Eukaryota; kingdom Metazoa; phylum Chordata; class Mammalia; order Cingulata; family Chlamyphoridae; genus Cabassous; species Cabassous unicinctus. The sequence goes on from JAQZBX010062648.1 coordinate 712, forward strand.
AAAAAGTTTGATGGACTGTACAACCCACCATCCTCATCCTAACCCTCTGCCTATCAATCATATAGGAATGAAATCCCCTCTCATTTAGAGGTGGAATGGGTATCACATCCCAGAACCCTCAGGATTGGTGAATAAAATATGGACTAGAGTAGACTTACTGGTTTTCTACTATGGACTTATTGTGATTCAATGGAAGAAATTGTATCATTGATGTGGAGACAGTGGCCCCTGGAGGTGCTGAAGTCAGGGAGAGGGAAAAAGAGGTGTAATATGTGGCATTTTCAGGACTTGTAATTGACCTTGATGACATTGTGGTGACAGATACAGGCCATTATATATCCTGCTATAATCTACAGAACTGAGTGGCATAGAATGTAAACTACAATGTAAACTATAGTCAATGCTTAGTGGCAGTCCCCCAAAATGTGTTTATCACTTGAATTGAATGTACCACATTCATGAGAGAAGTTGTTAATGTGGGGAAAAGTGGGATGTCTGGGGAGTGAGGCCTATGGGAATCCCTTATATTTTTTTATGTAACAATTTATGTAATCTAAGTATATTTTAAAAAGAAATAAAATATATTTAAAAGTTTTTAAAAAGTAAAAAAAACGACATTATGTCTTTAATCACTGTAAGATCTGCTGTCCTGTGTGTACTGTGACATTTTTTGTTTATTCCCACAATATCTTATTTTTTTTTTCATTTTCTCTTCAAAAAAGCTTTATGTTACAGAAAAGTAATATACAGAATGGGGAGGATTCCCATCTACCCACTATTCTTCCTCTTTTTCCCTTTCCCCTATTAATAACATTATACATGTGGATGGTACTTTTGTTACAATTGATGTACAAATATAGAAACGTTGCTGTTAACCATGGTCAATGATTTACATTTTGGTATACATTTTGGACCATACACTTTTATAAATTTGGATGAAATTTAACATGACATATATCCATCATTGCATGATCATGCAGAACAATTCCATTGCCCGAAAATACCCCCTCTTAAATCTCTACTATTCCTCCCTTCCCCTCCCCTTGGGCACCATGGCGATGATCAGGATTCACTCCTTAAAGACAAGATTAATAGATACTTGCAACAACACTGAGGGGATATATTAGTCTGTCCTCCCCTGTTAGGAACTGCCCATGCTATCAAGAGACAACCCCACCCACGGTTTGAGAGTATATAGGGCCTCCCCAGCATGGGCATCCAACTTATTCCAACTCATTAGGTGGGACACCCACCCCTGATACAGCACACTATGAAAAAATGATCACTCACACATTCTCAAGGAGACTGTCCCAGGAGTGCCCTGTCCCAAATGCCCCCATTCAACACCTAAACCAGGCATATTGTCAAAAGATTTGTCATATTGCCAAAAGATTTTTCTCAACATTATAGTTTCACCCACGTACCCAACTATCCCCAGTGTTTACCTATTCCCTCCCCCAGCCTTCCTCCCAGTTCCTTGGACCCTCCAACCCATATTCCCCAACCTACACCCTGTCAAGCTTGCACCATCCAACCCAACAGTTTCCCTATACCCCTGTCATGTCTCTTAACTGCACAACTACTCACTTCTACCTTATTATAGACTTCACCCATATGGGTGTTGCCTCACAAGCTTTTCTCTTCCTATTTCTTGTAAAATTATCTTCCAGACTCTAGGTCTCTGAGTTTGCTCGGTTTGCTAAATTCATATCAGAGGGTCCAATAATGTTTTTCTTTCAATGTCTGGCTTGCTTCACTCAATATAAGGTCCTCAAGATTCATCCATCTTATTCCAGGTGTTAGTACTGTATTCCTTCTTATAGTTGAGTAATATTCCATTGAATGTATATACCACATTTTGTTTATCCAATCATCTGTTGATGAACATTTAGGTTGATTTAAACTTTTGAAAATAGTAAATGATGCTTCTATGAACATTGGTGTGCATATATCTGTTCATGTCCTTGCTTTCAGTTCTTCTGAAAGCAGTGGAATTGCTGGGTCATATGGTACATATATACATAGTTTCTTGAGGAACTGCCAATGTCCTCCACAATTGCTGGACCATTCTACATTCCCACCAGCAATGGATGAAGGCTCCCATTCCTCCATATCCTCTAGAACACTTGTAGTCCTCTGTTTTTTTAATGGCTGCCAGTCTAATGGGTTTAAGAAGGCACCTCATTGTAATTTTCATTTGCATTTCCCTAATAGCTAGTGATGTTGGGCTTCTTTTCATGTGCAATTTAGTCATTTGTATTTCTTCCTTGAAGAAGTGTCTTTTCAAGTCACTTGCCCATTTTTTAAAATGCGTTGTTTGTCTTTTGTTTTTGAGATATAGGATTTCTTTATATATGCTGGATATTAGTCTCCTATAAGATATATGGTTACCAAATATGTTCTCCCTTTGCCATAGGCTTTCTTTTAGCTTTCTTAACAAACTCATTTGAGGTTCCAAAGGGTTTAATTGTGAGGAGGTTCCATTTATCTTTTCTTTTGCTGCTCACACTTTGAGTGTGAAGTTCAGGAAGCCATTTCCTATTACAAGGTCCTGTAAATGCTTCCCTATATTATCTTCCAAGATCTTTATGTTCTTGGCTCTTATATTTGGAAATTTTTATCCATCTTGAGTTGATTTTTGTATAAAGTATGAGATGGTGTTCCTCATCAAATCTTTTGGATATGGATATTCTGTTCTCCAAGTACCATTTTTTTGAAAAGGCCATTCTCTACCAGTTGAGTGGGCTTGGTGGCCTTGTTGAATATCAGATGACTGTATATATGAGGATCTATATCAGAGCTCTCAATTTGGTTCCATTGGTCATATATCTATCCTTGTGTCAATACCATGCAATTTTGACCACTGTAGCTTTTTAGTATGTTTTAAAGTCAGGTAGTGTGATTCCTCCAATTCCAGTTTTCTTTTTCAATATGTCTTTTACTATTTGGTGCCTTTTGTAACACCAATTTAGTGAAAAATGCTGTGTTGATTTTTATTGAGATTGCATTAAATCTGTATATTATTTCGGGTAGGATAAACACCTTAATGATGTTTACTCTTTCTGACCATGAACAGGGAATATCCCTCCATTTATTTAAATCTTCTTTGATTTCCATTAACAGTGCTGTGTAGTTTTCTGTGTACAAGTTATTTATATCTTTAGTTAAATTTATTCCTAGATATTTGATTTTTTTAGTTACTATTGTAAATGGTATTTTTTTTCTTGATTTCCTCCTCAGTTTGTTCATTATTCGTATACAAAAATTTGACTGATTTTTGGGCATTGATGTTATAACCTGTGACTTTACTGAACTCATTTATATGCTCTAGAAACTTTGTTGTAGATTTCTCAAGGCTTTCTGTTTATAGGATCATGTTGTCTGAAAATAGTGAATTTTTTTACTTCTTCCTTTCCAGTTTCGATGCCTTTTATATATTTTTCTTTCCTCAGTGCTTGAACAAGTACTTCTAAGAAAATGTTAAATAGGAGTGGTGATAGTGGACATTGTTGTCTTGTTCCCAATCTTAAAGGGAAAGCTATTAGGATTTCATCATTGAAATTGATGTTAGGTTTTTCATATATGCATTTTTTCATGTGCAGAAAGTTTCCTTCTATTCCTATCTTTTGCAGTGCTTTTATCAGGAAACCGTTTTTGATCTTTCAGTATGTTTATGTGGTGTATTACATTGACTGATTTTCTTATGTTGAACCATCCTTGCATACCTGGGATGAAATCAATTCGGTCATGGTGTATAATTCATTTAATCATTGTTGAATATGATTAGCAATTATTTTGTTGAGGATTTTAGCATCTAGGTTCATTAGAGAGATTGGTCTGTAAATTTCCTTTCTTGTGACTTCTGGGTGTAGTGTATTTTATATGTCTATTGGTTCCAGATCCTCTAATGTATTAATCAAAGTTTTTGCTACCTTATTGATTCTCAGTTCAGAGGTTCTGTCTAATAGTGATAATGGTGTATTAAAGTCCCCCACTATAATTCTAGTGGCATCTATTTCTCCACCTATTTTGTCCAGTGTTTACATCATGTATTTTGAGGCTCCACTGTTAGGTGCATAAATGTTTATGATTGTTACTTCTTCTTGAAAGATTATCCATTTTACTAATATATAGTGTCCATCTTTGTCTCTTACAATAGTTTTGCATTTAAAGTCTATTTTGTCCAATATTAGTATAGCTACTCCCACCCTTTTTTGGTTATTGTTTGCATGTAATATTGTTTTCCAGCCATTCACTTTCAGCCTCCTTGAATCCCTGGGTCTAAGCTGGATTTCATGTAGACTGCATATAGATGAATCATATTTCCTTATCCATTCTGGCAATCTGAGTCTCTTGACAGGTGAATTTAATCCTTTAACATTCAGGGTTATTACTCTCAAGGCATTACTTACATTAGCCATATTTTCTTTGGATTTATCTATGTCATATATTGTTTTTATCTTCTTTTTGTGTTTTTAGTTGTTCTTACACTCTCCTCCAACTCTCTCTCTCCTATTTTTAACTTTCAACCTACAGAAGTCCCTTTAATATTGCTTGAAGGGCAGGTTTATTATTGGTGTACTCTCTTAATTTCTGTTTACCCGTGAATATTTTGAACTCTATCAGTTTTGAATGTCAGCTTTGCTGGATAGAGAATTCTTAGGTGGAAGATTTTTTTCTTTTACTACCTTGACAATGTCATACCACTGCATTGTTTCCTCCATGGTTTCAGATGAGAAATCAGCACTTAATCTTATAGAACTTCCCTTGTATGTGACAGTTCTCTTTTCTCTTGCTGGCTGCCTTCAGTATTTTCTCTCTATTTTTTTGCTTTTAACTTTTTCTTGTGATATAGCATAAATACATAAAGAATAAGTATATAGATAATATCAGTTCACAAAGGTTCACATAAATGTAGAGATTAATACTTTTTTTTTTAGGTACTGGGGCTGGGGATTGAAACTGGGACCTTGTATGTGGGAAGCTGGTGCTCAAACATTGAGCCACACCAACTCCCATCAATATATATTTTATAATAATTTTTCTTTATTTTTTAAAAGATACTTAGATATTAATGAGTGGAGGCAAGATGAAGTCGGTTTAAGTGGGCACTCACCATCTCTCTCACAAAAGACAGCTAATTGGGGACAGAATCCTGCCTGAATGAGCTGTTCTGGGAGCCCACGGAGTGGAAGCCTTTGGGGCATTGATCTGGAGGGAGCTGGACAGGGAGATAGATTACTCAAGATAAAACCATGAGTTTTTTTAGCCCTATGCCTGGAAATAGTGAATGGCTAAGCCCCACCCTCAGGGCAAAAGGCCAGGGTAAGCCTCAACTGCTGCTGGCCACCCAGCAAAAGGGAGCATTCTCCAAGAGTCAGAGGGTTCTGGTAAGGTGGTGGAGAGGGGTTTTCTTTCTATGGGATTGGTTGCCTGGACCCCTTTGAGCTTTGGTAAGCACCCCAGCCAGCTTGAATTGGCACTAGTTAGAGGGGAGAGGTGAATCTACTGAGGCAGCCTGATTTGCCTAACTGTCCTGGGATACAGAGGCTTGGCCTGAGAGATGGCAGAGTTAGCCAATTTAATAGTTCTGCACTGAGGAGTTTCAGAATTTCAACTTTTCTAAGGGAATCAGGCATTGATAAGTGCTTAATAAGTTTCCAGGAGCCTATTTAGTGTCTCCTGGGAGGAGAGGGTGGCCTAGAAGAGGTTTGAAAGTCATTTCTGTACAGGGAGAACTCAGTCATCAGAGTCACATTTGAATTTCAAAAGGGAACTCAACCTGACCAGTAGAGGGGAGGGGGATATACTCACACAGCCTGCTGAATCCTGCTGCCCTAGAAGAATAAAACCTGCCCAGGGGAAAGTGACTGATTAGCTTTCTGAAAAGCTAAGTGATGCAATTAGAAAGGCATATCAGTGGAGGAATTTCTGCCTTGAATATATGAGGACCCTAGTTTGATTCCCAGCTCTTCTAAGAGTAGTTATCCACTTGGATAAGTAACATCCAGCTGATAATGTATATCAGGGAAAACACAGGCATTATTTTTGTCCTAGCTTCTTTTGTGTCCCTTATTTTTCTTAAAAAAAAAAAAAAGTTTAGTTAAAAAAATAATTTTGTTTACTCACTAAAACCTACCTCAAAACCTGCAGAGAGAAGCCTGCAGTATAATTGATTGATGAACACAGGCAGCCTGAGAAGCTCCACAAGGCCTCAGAAGGGATGCTGTTTCTTCTTAGCTTTGTTTGACTGCTTGTGCATTTGTTTTGTTTTGTTTTGTTTTGTTTTTCTTGTTTTTCTTTCCTATCTCATCCTCCTCCCTTTTATTTTTAAAATAGGTCCTGCTGGCTTGTTTCTTCTTTGCTGTGCTTCTTCTTCCTTGATTCCCCATTTTCACTGTATACTGATTTTGTCTATGAATGCTATCTCTTTTCCTTCCTTCATATTTTTATCTTCTGCTTTCTGTTGTGGTTCTCACATTCCACCTTTCTTTATTTAGTCCTCAACTTTTCTGGTGTAGATTTCTTTCTAGTCTATTCTGTTTTCTTTCTTTTATTTTTATTAACTTTCTTCTTTCTGTCATTTCTTTATTCTTTCTCTTTCTCCTCATTATTCTGGCCTTTTGAAGCATTCTGTATATTTTTCTCTATTCGATTTCCCATTTCTTTGCAGGTACTCCACTTTTTATTCCTATTACTCTACACTGCTTACATGAGTTAAATATTCATTTTACTAAGTCTTTTATGGCCCCTCTTCTAACTTTTATTATTATTATTACTATTATGCTTTTTCTTTTCTTACCTCTTTTGATTTCTCGGGGCCTAATCTTTTTCTTTCAAGGGAACATAAAAGATAGCAAGGAAATAGAACAAGAAGAACAAAGTGTCAAAGAGAAAACTTAATACACACACAAAACCAGCAGCTAAATAAAACTCTAGAGCAGAGAAGGAAGCTAATCAACTGAATAAACCCATCAAGATAAAAAGATGACCAGAGGGCAACAAAAAATTACAATTCATACTAAGAAACAGGAAGACATGGACCAGTCCAATGAACAAACTAAAAACCAGGAAGACATGCAGAACACTGAATAACTAATCAGAGCGGTCCAAACACACGTCATGGACCAACTTAATGAAGTGAGGGAAGAGATTAAGGATATTAAGAAGATACTGGAAGAACATACTGAAGAAATTATAAACATACATAAAAAGATAACAGACATGATAGTGATGAATGGCACAATCCAAGAAGTCAAAGAGATCTGGAATCACATAAAAGCAGATATGAACAAGCAGAAGAAAGAATGAGTGATGTGGAAGAAAGTACATCTGAAATCAAACAAAACAGATTGATAAAAAATATATAAATATCAAACAGAACAGATAGATAAAAAATATAAAAAATGCAGCAGTGACTTAGGGGCTTAAATGACAACGCAAAATGAACAAACATACGCATTATAGTCCTCACAGAAGGAGAAGAGAAAGGAAAGGGAACAGAAGGACGTTTGAAGGAAATAATGGCTGAAAACCTCCCAACCCTATTGAGGGAGATGGATGTACATGTCCAGGAAGCACAGCACACACCAAACAGTATAAATCCACACAGTTTGACTCATCAAACTGTCCAAAGCTCAAGACAAAGAGAAAATACTCAAGGAAGCAAGAGAAAAGAGAACAATCACATACAAGGAGCTCAATAAGATTAAGTGCTGATTTCTCATCTGAAACCATGGAGGCAAGAAGGCTGTGGTATGACATTGACAAGGTACTAAAAGGAAAAAAAATTCCAGCCAAGAATTCTCTATCCAGCAAAGCTGGCATGCAAAAATGATGGAGAGTTCAAATTATTCATAGGTAAAAAGAGAGACTATAAATACTTGCTAATTAAAATCAACAACATATAAAATGAATTATAAGCCATGACCAAGTGGGTTTCATCCTGGGTATGAAAGGATGGTTTAATATAGGAAAATCTAGCAATGTAATACATCACATAAACTGATTGAACGAAAAATTCACATAGTCATCTATATAAATGCAGAAAAAGCATTCGACACAATACAGCACCCATTCCTGATAAAAAAAAAATACTGCAATATATAGGAGTAGAAGAAAACTTTCTGAAAATGATAAAGTATATATATGAAAAACCCATCGCTAACATCATCTTCAATGGTGAAATCTTAAAAGCTTTCCCTTTAAGATGAGGAACAAGACAAGGATGCCCACTATCACTCCTGCTATTTAACATTTTCTTAGAAGTAGTTGCTTGAGCACTGAGGCAAGAAAAAGATATAAAAGGCATCCAAATTGGAAATAAAGAAGTAAAAATTTCCCTGTTTGCAGATGACATGATTCTATACATAGAAAGCCCTGATTAATCTACAACAAACCTGGTAGAACTTATAAATGAGTTCAGTAAAGTCATAGGCTATAAGATCAATGCTCAAAAATCAGTAGCATTTCTGTACACCAATAATGAGCAATCTGAGGAGGAAATCAAGAAAAAAATATCATTTATAATAGTAACTAAAAGAATCAAATAACTAAGAATAAATTTAACTGAAGACGTAAAGGACTTATATACAGAAAACTATACAACAATGTTAAAGGAAAGCAAGGAAGAAATAAATAAATGGAAGAATATTCCCTGTTCATGGATAGGAAGACTAAACATCATTAAGATGTCTATCCTACCCAAAGTAATCTACAGATTTAATGCAATCCCAATAAAAATCAACACAGTATTTCTTAATGAATTGGAAAAGCTATCTTCAAAATTTATTTGTAAGGGTAAGAGGCTCTGAATTGTCAACGACATATTGAAAAAGAAAAATGAAATTGGAAGCTTCACACTAGCATATTTTAAAACATACTACAAATCTATAGTGGTCAAAACTGCATGGTATTGGCACAAGGATAGACATACTGATCAATGGAACTGAATTGAGAGTTATGACATAGATTGTCACATATACAGTCAACTGATATTCGACAAGGCCACCAAGCCCACATAGTGGGGAGATAATGGCCTCTTCAAATAAATGGTGCTTGGAGAATTGGATATCCATATCCAAAAGAATGAGAGAGGAACACCATCTCACACCTTATACAAAAATAAAGTCAAGATGGATCAAAGATCTAAATATAAGAGCCAAGACCATAAAGACCTTGGAAGCTGCTATAGGGAAGCATCTACAGAAAATTGTAATAGGAAATGGTTTCATGAAGTTCACACCCAAAGCAAAAGCAGCAAAAGAATAAATAGATAAATGTGACCTTCTCAAAATTAAAAACTTTTTCACCTCAAAGGTCACTATCAAGAAAGTAAAAAGGCAGCCTACCCAATGGGAGAAAATATTGGCAACCATATATCTGATAGAAGCCTAATATCCTGCATATATAAAGAAACCAAACACCTTGAAAATAAGAAAAACATACAACCCATTTAAAAAATATGCAAGTGACCTGAAAAGACACTTCCCCAAGGAAGAAATACAAATGGCTAAAAGGCACATGAAAAGATGCTTGACATTGCTGGCTATTAGGGAAATTCAAATCAAAATTACAATGAGATACCATCTTACACCCATTATAATGGTGGCTATTTAAAAAACAGCGGAATACAAATGTTGGAGAGGATGTTGAGGAATGGGAGCCCTCATCCACTGCTGGTGGGAATGTAGAATGGTCCAACCAGTATGGAGGAGAATTTGGCATTTCATCAAAAAACTAACTATAGAACTTCCATATGATCCAGCAATTCCACTGCTGGGTATATACCCAGAAGAATTGAAAACAGAGTCATGATCGGATATGTGCACACCAATGCTCATAGCGGGATTGTTCACTATTGCCAAAAGTTGGAATAAACCACGTGCCCATCAACAGATGAATGGATATAAAAATGTGGTACATATATACAATAGAATATTACTCAGCTGTGAGAAGGAATAAAGTGCTAACACATGGGATAACATGGATGAATCTTGAAGACCTTATGTTGAGTGAAGCAAGTCAAGTAGTCAAGGATGAACAGTACTTGACCACACTGATATGAATTAAGGAAATTGAGCAGTCTCAGAGAGCTATTGTCTGGAAGATATGTTCACAAGAAATAGAAAGAGAAGGGAAGGTTGTGATCCATCACCCATACAGACAAATCTATGGTAAGTTGATAGAGTGTAGTTATGTATTGAAGGGGTAGGACAGGAAGGTAGTGATATTATTGGGTTTTGTGGTGCAGGGTTGACAGATGGTTAGATTGGGAAGGGTGGGTTAGAAGGTCCAGGATACTGTGGGGAGGGCTGGGAGAGAGACCAGGTGAACATTGGGGATTTGTGGATATGAGGTTGAAAGTCGAGTTGGTAATGCTCTTATGCCAATATGACAAGGAATGGTTACTGGTTTAGGGTGTTGGTTGGGGGGCATTCGGGACAGGGCACACCTGGAGTAGGCTTTTAGGGTGTCTGTGAGTGTTCATTCTGTCATATGTGTTGTATCAGTGGGTGGAGACCCATATAATGAGCATTAAGGTGTTGGATTCCCATCCTCGGGAGGACCGATTTGTTCAGAAATAGAGGTGGGAGTCTCTTAAGAGCAAGGGTGGTTCTTAATAGGGAAGGACAAACCAGTGTGTCAAGACCTCAGTCTTGTTGCATGTAACTATGAAATGTGTCATCCAAAGAGTCAAGCCGGGGCATCACCGAGCACCCTGTGGGGATGTGGTGGAAAGAATAGAATAGATCAAAAAGGGGGTTTTTACTGGTCAGTGGCAATGTTGTGCATTACATTACAGTGATGGACCCAGGACATGGTAAATATCAAAATTTATAAAAGTGTATGGTCTAAAATGTACACAATATTGTACCAATTGACAATGTTTAGTAGCTATGTTTCACTATTTGTATATCACTTATAACAATGTAAACATCTACTATAAAAAGGTATGACTATGGGAGAAAAGAAAGGGAGAGGATATTGAGTATATGAGAGTCTCCTGTATTCTGTGTGTGACTTTTCTGTGACCTAAAACTTCTTTGAAAACAAAATGAAAAATAGTGAGACACTGGAGAATGAGTGGGGGGAAGTGCCACAGAACAGAATGGAGAGCAAATATTGCAGTGAGCAAAGGCAAAATATCAAGAAAAAAATTTTTTTTACTTTTTTTAAAAGACAGATTACATACCTGCTACACAAAATATAAGGATTCCCATATGTCCCAACTCTCATACTTCCCACAATCTCCCACATAAACATCCTTCCCTAGTTTGGCACATTAATTGCAATTGAAAAACATATCCTGGGGCTTTGCCACTAAGAATGGACCATAGTTCACATTGTAGAACACACTCTCTCCTACACAGTTCTGCATGTTATGTGATGATATAAAATAGCCTATATCTGTGGTTGCAGTGTCACTCAGGACAATTCCCAAGTCCCGAAAAAGCATGTGCACCACAACTGTTTTTCCCTCTCCCTGCCCCCAGAGCCTCCAGTGGCCACTGGCTCCACATCAATGTTATAATTTCTTCCATTGCTAGAATCACAATATGGCTATAGTAGAATATTAGTAAGTACATTATAGTCCATAGTTCTTTCCCCAATCATGTGTATTCTGGGATGCTGATGTCCACTCCACCTCTAACTGAAAGGGGGCTTATATCACATGGGTAAGATGGATGGGACTATCTTACTTGCAGCTGAAGACTCCGTTAATTGAGATGGTCGTTGTCCATCATCATCTCCCTGTTAGTCATCCTGGGTGAGTCCAATGAGCTGTAGAGTTGGTGTTGCAAATCTGCTGAGGTTCCGGTCCAAGCTGGTACATGGACAAACCAAAGACACGAGTCTCTTGGAAGTAAACCTGCAAATTACAGCACCAAGTATGTAAGATTCATGTAATCTACAGCTTCTTTAAAAGTACAAATTAAAAAAAATCTAACTATAGGTAGCAATAATATTGTAATTTTTCATCAATTGTAACAAAGGTATCATAACAATGCTAATTATTATTAATAAAGGGCTATAAGTGGTAGGGTATTTTTCTTTTTGTAGTAATAAAAATATTCTAAAATTTATTCTGGGGAGGAATGCAAAATTATGTGATTAAACAGACAGCCATGGACTGTACAATATGAAAGAAGCATATGGTGTGTGAAAAAACCTGTTTAAAAAATATACCAATGCTGCTTAAAGTGATCTATAGGTTCAGTGTAACCCCTATCAAAGTCCCAGAAGCATAAGGGAAGAAATAGAAAATCCAAACATCATTCATAAGGAATTGAAATTTACCAGGACTGCAGTATCCCCTTAGAGTGTTATATTTGTTTACATCCTTGTCTCTTGGCTTGTTTAGACTGTGAACTGTTTCTGATGAAACATAATACCTTAAACTCCTCTCCATTTCCAGAATGTAGTTTAGGGTTTTAAATACAGTATTGCTGAATAAATATTTATTGAATGACCGCAAAAATGAATGGTTGTGTTAGTTGAAGAGATATTGCTAAATATGGGGGAGAAAGGAGACGCAGTGAGACAAGAGGAAATCGTCTTGAGAGAGTGTGGCTCCATTCATGAGAGCCAACTCCAAAGGAGACAGATTGGAGACATAATATATTTTAGTGTATCCAGAATCTTATTCCAGAATCAGCAAAATGGAAATCATTATGGGAAACATGGCAATATTAGAGACCCACCTAAAGAAAAATGACCTCCTTCTGGGAGGTAGGAGTCTACAGGGATAAGACATGGACATGGAGCTCCAAAGCTGTCACAAATGACAAAAGTAGCACAAGTTTGCATTGTGCTTTCCTTTCTTGCCTCTAGAGAAGTAAATATCTCAGAGAGTATTGAGACAAGAGAATAATTCATTAAGTTGGCTCATGGGAATGGAATATCTAATTGCTCAGAAACTCAAACTGGTTCTCCTTCACTATATCAAGTCTACTTTACTCAACTCTGGTCTTCTAGAGACCTCGTAAGTGGTTACATCTCCCTTTTCTTCCCTGGAGCAGAGCTTCCAACTTCATGCATCATTCAAGGAAGAATCTGCGTTGGTGAACTTAGACCCTGACTTAGTAATTTCAAAGTGAGTTATACAACCTTCACAGGTACTGAGGGAATGTATTTCAGATCATGGACGCCTTTTATTGGTAGTAGCTTTAAGGGCATCAACAGGTTATGATCATAGAGAAAGCTTATAATACAAAGTACTACCTTCTTAAAAAGCCTGAGTGGAAATAGATTGCAGATACACTAAAATATGTTCCTTTTTCCAATCTGTCTCCTCTGGCATCTCGTTCTTAGATCTTTCCTTTCTCTGCAGTATTTTTCCTTGTTTCATCCATGCTTTCTCTACACTTGTTAAAAGTATCTGTTGAACCACATTCATTCACTTTTCTTTTAGTCATTCAACAAATGTTTAGTCATCTATTACTTTATGATGAGCTTTAAATATTATTTTGGGAATAAAGAAATGAGTAAGACTTTGTTCTTCATGTAAAAGAGATTACATCCAAATGGGGTAATAGACATAGAAATGAGTATATCCAGTATCATGAGGTGAGTCTGAAATCCTAGTGAAATGGATCCAAAAGTATGGACTCATTCTGTGGAGGTTAGTGGAGGGTTCACAAGGGAGCTTTAAATTGTACTGAGCCTTGAAGGAGGAATTGGAGTAATTTCAGGAGGAGAAAAGTGTAAAAGCACACAAAGAAGAGATGACAGGGACACAAATGTGCGATCAATATAACCATAAGGTGTAGTGAGGTATTAAAAATAGTTCTTAATATCTGATGAAAAATGAGGGGCAGGGACTTGAAAAGGGAAGCATGAGCCTGGTCAGGTTGGCAGCAGCCATACAAGAGAGATCCTTGTGTTTTGTCCACAAAAAGAATATTTATGTTTGGACTTATTGGGGAATCAATTCTGGGTTGTAGAAGGCAATGATCATGAAATGGCTTGCTCTGAGGAAAGCTCACTCTGAGTCAATATGAATATTGCTTTGCCAAAACCCACCATTGATGATGAGGGATGGAAATAGCACAGTGTACATGGGGAAGGAGTTGTGGGGAGTGAATCTGTGTATGGTTGAATTATAATGTATAAAATAATGGCTATTAATACAAGGCACAGTGTTAGACATTTTATATTCATTATTTAATTCTTTCAATTACTCTATGAAATCAATTTCACTATTCTGATGCAAGGGATGAAGAATGTGAAACTTACAGCGATGTTCAAGGCATGTAATTGTGTCTGGATTGAATCTTGGAGTTTGATGTTACTAGATTTTATATTTCACTAATAATTTTGCTCCTTAATAAACTTAATATTAGAATACTGTTAGATTTATGAAAAAAAAATTGCAAGGATGAAAGAGATAGTTTCCAAGAACCTCTCACTCCACTTTCCCTGTTCTTAACATCTGCCATCCAAAATAACTCCTTACATTTGTTTGTCATAAATTCTTAGTCCCTTTGAGACTGTGACAGCTTCACAGACTCTCTTTGTTTTTGATAATCTGGATATTTTTGAAGAGTGGAGTTCATTTGTAGTATAAAGTATCCCTCAGTTAGAATTTTCTGATATTCATCTCATGATTAGACTGGGTTTATGGGTTTTTGGAGGATGACACTAGAGATAAAACACATCATATCCAGGGTGCAGCCTATCAATGTGACTTATCACTGTTCATGGTGACCTTGATTGACAGTGTTTTGAGGTTCTACCAGTATAAAGTTCATTTCTCAGCCTTTCCTTACATCACCTTTGGAAAGAGATATGAGAAGGTCTTCAGGACTGGGATTTATGCTGCACAGGCTTGAGAGAGCAATATCTACAACAATTATTGAATTCTTCTGCCTGAGACATTTGTCTCTTCTTATTTAAATAATCAATAATTTAGTTATTTCAGGATGGACTCATGACTGTTATTTCATATTTTGGTGTCTGATACAATACTGCTTTTCTTTTTGTTGTTCAATTTGTTCTACTTTTGGTCATGAGAGCTCTTTCATCTCCACCCTGTTTCTCTTTACTACAACCCCATCATTGACGGGTTTATTTAGCGCATATTTACTCTTTGGCACTACAAGATGTGCCAGGTGCTCCTTGCATATTTATTTCCTAGTGTCAGCAATTTCTACAAGACACTTATTGGAGAATGGTGTTAAATTCCATGGTCTGGATACTATCTGTGCTCCCTGTTACTTTGGCTCCTAGGTCGTCTCTGCAAAGAGTATAAGGAAACATATGTGTATATACTAAGCTTGTACATATTAATGTCTAGAAATATGTTTACATAGGACCCTCTATATCTATATTCACGTACACATTAGTTCATATTGTTTTGTCTAACTATAAATAATTATCACATAGAACATTCTAACCTCCTCCCCTTAATTATCTGTAAGCTCCCACTTCACAGTGAAAAAAAATATTTCCTCATCTACCATCTGTCTATGAATTTCTTGATTCTGGGGTACATGTATAGAAGTATTAGAATTGTTAACCCATACATAGTGGAATGCAACTTTATTAAATACAGTACTTATGCACAGTTACTTTTGACTTCATTTTACAGGATCCATTCATATCCAACATTACTTTTTCAGTACCTTTTCCCTCAGCCCCTCTTTTCATGGCAAATTATACATTTTTTTATATAGTTAGATAGATTTGCAACCTTTTCATTCTATCTGGATTTCCCTTCACCTTTTAAATGATTTTTTACCTTCATACATAAGGTTCACTCTTTGTGTTGTCAAGTTCAATGTGTTTTAACAAATGTATAATGTCATGTGTCTACAATTACACAATACATAGAATAGATTCATTGCTCTAAATATTCCCCTGTGCTTCCCCAATTCAATTCTTCTCTCTCCACAATCATCTGGCAACTAATGAACATTCTGTCATCTCATTGTTTTGGTACATCAAAATGGTGATGTAATTGATATCAACATATGCATCATTTTAAAATACGTTCCTTTAATTAGCAATAATCATTTAAGATTCATCCGTATCTTTTTTGACTGGTTGGAACATTTCTTTTTATCTCAGTAATGTTTCATTGTATAGATATAGCACAGTGAGTTTACCTATTAACCTATTTTTTTTTTTTTTCCT
>JAQZBX010062649.1:0-16848 GCA_029593785.1 Cabassous unicinctus
ATTCTTGCATTACAGTGTTCAAGAGTTTTTATCTGTTCCTTCAGTTCCCACACTTTTTGTTCCCATCCTACAGTTTCTTGGGCAAGCACTTGTAGACTTTCCTGCAGATGAGTGTTTTCCTTCACACCATCCCTTATTTTCTTCTGAAGATGGCCTACATTTTTCTGAGATGTTTTTAAGATGTTTTTTGCATAAGTCATGTGGGATTGGTGGGATTCTGTTGTCTCTTTGAGTGACCTTATCTATCCATGAAGGTGAGCTATCATCGTTCCACGAGATGAAAGATTAGGTGCCTCACTTTTCTGTTCTTTTTCCAGAAGGTCTTCTGTATCCACAAGTGAAGAGCTATTCAAATGTTTATTCAGTGATGCCAAACACAAAGCCTGTAAGGTCAGAGGACTGGCCTCGGCCCCAGGGGACTGGAGGGATTTGTAGGCTGGTGTATTCAGGCCAATCTTCTCTTGGGCATTAAGAACAGAGGCAGAAACACCTTTGGCTAGCTCTCTTTCCCTCATTAAAGTATGCCAGCTTTTGACTACAAAAACAACCATACCAGTACATATCAGAAGCTCCCAGGAAAACATAAAGAGACCTGGGACTTGTCTCAGGCCTTCAGAAAACAGCAGCAGAGCACTGCACAGCTGTTCCAGGACCAGTTGGGAAGACACTTTGGTGGCTGTCAACAGGCCCTCCATGGCTCCAGAGGGCACAGCAGTTCTGCCTCCTGATGCCAGTGTCCTGTGAGCCACAACTGACCAGTGGAAGGTTCTGTCTCAAACACTCCAGGAACCAGTCCTTGTCCAGCAACCAGGACAGAGTGTCAGTTGGGAGGGGGAGGGGAGGCTACCAGGTTCTATAAGACAGGGCTCTGTTACTTTCCTCTGCTCACTACACAAATTGAAAGTGATATAACCTGTACAATGTATTTGGGAATGGGGAAAGTGCTGCTTCCAGTTAGGGGAGACAAGCCGGTGAGCTCTGGTCACTCTAGGCCCCACCTGATCCTACAGCAAACCTAGAGGCTGAAAGCAGTGGCATGCCAAAACCTTTCCCCTGCACACATGCATATTTGGACACAGTGGTGAGGCACACTGCAGTAGAGGGCACACTCAGCAATGTGGCCATGACCATGGGTGGGCTCATTCTCCTGACTTAATGTTTCCTTTTACCCTTGGGATACTGATCCTGCCTTCAGAATTCACAGGACTCTTCTTCCCCTGAAGTCTCCCTCTCTCTTTGGTGTTTGGTCAAAGCTTGCCGGAGGGGCAGACAACTATCAGTTAACAGGCTTGCATTTCAAGCGGAAAAACTCTGTAAAAATCTCTTGGAACTGGCAAAGTCTTAATATTTAATGGATTTTTTGTGGAGCCACCTTGTCCTCATCTCAAGCCTTCCAGGATGGGGGAGACCCTCTTCCATTGGTGATTTGGGAACCCAGGCTCCTCCCCTCATGTGGCCCTGCCACTTTCAGCCCATGCCTCCCACGGTTGTCCTGGGGAGAGTCGCCATTCACTGCAATCTTCAAAAATGCCCTTCTGCAGAGGCAGCATATCCTTGTTTTCCACTGAATTTGCCAACTTTTATGTTTTTAAATCACATCTCACTATACTCTCCTCTTAATCTTTTTCTATTAATTTGTAAGAGCTTTATGTATTAAATGATGAACACTATCACTGGAAAATTGTTGTAGAGTTTCAATTTGTAGTGGTCTAATACATCAGACTTAAAAAATGAAAAGAAAAAAGAAAGAATAAAAAATATTCAGACTTAAAAAAAAAACTATTCTGACTTTCATGTTCTGCTTAAAGTAGTCTTGTTCCCCCAACGATAAACCCAAATTAAATTGAGTTCACCCATATTTTACTTCTCTTTTTTAATGGTTTTTAAATTTTTATTCTAGTTCCACCATATACAACCTAAAATTTTCCCTTTCAACCACTTCAAATATATAATTTAGTCGTGTTAATCACATGCAGTGTTGTGATACCATCCCCACAATCCTTTGCCAAATTGTTTCCATCAACCCAAATAGAAACTCTATACCAATTATTCATTAACACCTATTACCTAACCCCATCCCAGTGGTGGTAACTGTAATCTAATTTCTGACTCTATGAATTTACTTAATCCAATTGCTTCTTAAGTTTATTTCTTTTACCTTTAAAAAATTAGCATGAATCTAGAATTTGTTTTAGTACAAAAAGCATTCTTCTTGACTTCTGCTTTCTACACATATTTAAACCACAACAAAAAAATTTCCTTATGTTTCTTCTATGTTGTATGTGCATTTACAGCAGTATCATTGAGGATTTTTTTTTTTTTTTTAAATAGGGAATTAAGGCTTAAAATGTGCGGAGTTCCTATTTGGGTCCATGGGAAAGTTTTGGTAATGGCTGCTGGTAATATTAGCACAACATAGTGAATGTAATTAACAGCACTGAATTGTATATTTGAGTGTGTTAAAGGGGTAAATTTTGGGTTGTATATATGGTAGTAAAATTAATTTTTAAGAAAAATCTATGGACTCCACAATACAAAACAGTGAACCTTAAGTTAAACCATGGCCTATAGTTAATAGTACAATGATAAAAATGTGCTTTCATCAATAGTAAGCAATTTATCACACCAATACTAGGTGTTAATAATGGGGTGGTATGTAGGTATCCTGTATTTTATACATGATTGTTCTGTAAACCCACAACTTCTCTAATAAAAAATGCAAACAATCATCAGAAATAGTTTAAAAAGTGACTTATGAAAGTACTTAATCAATCACTCTGCCTTCCTGTTCCGTGATGTAGCTTCCTCCTTATCTCTAACTAAATTATAGCATGCACATAAAAAAATTATTAGACACACTCATCCCATGGTTAGCACTAAAACTCTAGAGTTTGACAGAAATTAGGCAAAGTGAAAACACTTGTCTTCCCATAGCAAACAGCTCTGAACTCCCCATACACAATAAACCAAATACAATGGGAATTATTTGATTTTGTTTCCACTGGAGATAAAGCAAACCAGAGTGGCATGGTTTTGATGGCTGGGATATAGTTAGTTTCTATTGTAAAAATAAACCTTTGCTCTTTGTAGCAGTTTGATATTGTTTATGAATTCCAAAAAGAAATATTGGATTACGTTTGTAAACTGGTCTGTTACTGTCGGCATATTAGATTGTATTAACTGCAGAGGTTTCACTTTTCCTGATTAAATTCTGATTAGGGCTTTGGGCCACTTCATCAGGACATTGAGTCCCCATCCCCTTGGTGGGCAAGGACTCACAGAGAAAACTGCAGGGCAGAGGAGGGAGGTTAGAGTTTAATGCTCGAGCCCCAGGAAGTAAATACACAGAAAAGCAGATGCATGAGGACAGAGAGAAGGCTCCATTAGACACGGCAGAGGCCCCGGGAACAGAGACGAGCCTATGCAATAGTTTACAGCTGCCCTTGTGGAGAAAGCAGAGCAGCTGAGCCTGGAGAGAAATGAGCCCTGGGAGAGAAACGAGACTTATCCCAGCCTACAGCTGATATTGGAAGAAGCTGAGACCACGGAGCCTTAAGAGGAAGAGGGAGGCTGAAGCTTTGCAGATGTTGGCAGCCATCTTGGTCCAATATGGGGCAACAGACTTTGGCAAGGGAAATAACTTACGCTTTATGGCCTGGTAATTGTAAGCTTTTACCCCAAATAAATATCCTTTATAAAAGCCAACACATTTCTGGTATTTTGCATCAGCACCCATTTGGCTGACTAATACACCCCTTTGTGACATGCTTTGCTCTTCTTACATTCCGTGCAATGGTAAGGAGTGGGCAGAGAAGCCCAGGCCAAAAAGCTTGGACTGCTTTGTCTTGGTAAGTCAGCAAGCTAGTGAAGGAGCACATGGTGACAGCAGGCTGTGCTCTACGTGCCTGTGCCTCCCTCCACAGACCAGGTGATGCTGTGTTTCCAGTTAGGAGGGAACGGCTGGTTTTGTATGGTAGCAGTCATGAGATCTTTGTACTTCACTTCCTGAAGACTCTGTTTTTAGGAGAGAGGAGTAGACAAGAATTTTTAGTAGCCTTGAGGTAGGGTAAGTGAAAAGTTGAATACAGCACACTGAGGTGGTGTACAACATTGACATGTGCAGATAAGGGGTTTATACTGGTGTGTGGAGAGAGATTATGCCTAAAGGAGGAAAGAGAGTTTGAGAAGGATTTACCCCTCCAGGGTATTGAAAAATGTCATCATTCAGGATCGTTGAATGCAATGATGACATTCTAATTTCACAAGCAATGTCAAATTTCTCTTCTACACTATGATGCTTCTCTTGCAGTGGATGATAGCACTGGAGCTATAAACTGCATCTGCTGGAAGAAGTTGAGCAATATTGAGTCTCCATCAAGTAATTTTATTTGCCATTCTTTTTCACTTTTCAGCTGACCAGTGGATTTTACTCAGGGTAGCTCATCAGGACAGTTGTAGGACTAAATTTCACATGTATCCTCTGGTGAATTATATTGATTAACTGGATGTAGTGTACCCAGAGCTTTAGCTGTCTACAAATTGACACTGTGGGGGGAGCCAGGTTTTCTTTCTCCATCTCTTTGGTCCTCACTTCTTCCTAATAGTACAGGAAAGTAAATAAGGTACTGGGAGGCTTCAGGAGTTCATTTTTACCATGTCAGTTATTACATAAATCAAACTGCTTTAGCCTAATTGCCAGCCAGTTCAGAACTCCTTTCTGGCAAGCTTGTTACTTGACCCAAGAAGATTTTTGAAGACTTCTCTTAATGTTTGTCACTAATTTCTATGCTGGCATGGTCCAGATTTTCTGAAATCTTTAATATGTTCAAAGAAATATACTGGGAATTCTATGATTGAAGTTAAAAATAAAATAGGAGTCTTTTGGAAGTTATTCATCAAATAATATAAATTGAAAAAGAACTTTAAAAGTGTATAGCACACACAGACACATTGACGATAACTGAAACAGCACCGGAATTACTTGAATATATTTTACTAGTTCTTAGGTTCTTTTTGCAGTTGCTTAAGTTCATGATCTTTAAAAAAATGCATGCATTTTTGGCAATAATTTTTTACTCAAGAAAAGCTATTGAAACAGGAACCTTGTTTTTCTCTCTTCTGTAAGGATGTAGTATGCTGCCATACACTGTGGGGTTAATTCAATAAATGTTGCCTGCTCTACTATCTACTATCTACTATCTACTATCTATTTCCTTGTGTTATTTGTGGTGAGAAAGTCTAACACTTGGAGTGGTTTCTTCTTTTCTTTTTCTCATTGCCTGTTATCATCTCACCTTCCTGCTTTTACTATATTGACTTGTGTAATGCTCATTTGCTTAATCTTCTAATGTACTTACATTTAGACTTTGGCCATCAGTGTCACACAATTTTGGTATTCCCATTTCCTAGGTAGGTGTGGCAGTTTGATATTATTTATTTATTATTTAACTTTGGGTTCGACTCTTTACGGCCTTGTAACTGCAAGTTTTCCCCCCAAATAAATACCATTTATAAAAGCCAACAGAGTTCTGGTACTTTGCATCAGCACCCCTTTTGGCTGACTAATACAGTATTTGGAACTGAAAGGTGGGGTGGTGGTTTTGCAATTACCAAAAGGCTGGAAAGGTTTCATAAATGGGTAAGGGGTATTTTTTTTGGAGGAATTCTGAGAGGGTGGGACCTAGAGTTCAGTGGCTATCCAGATTCTTGATGAGTGTGGAGCTGATGACATGGCCACTGGGCAAGCCCTTGGAAAGGGTGGGACTGCCTCTCTATCAGGCCCCAAGGAGAAGAAACCAGAGTTCTATAGATGATTCTCAAACTTTGAAACCTTAAGGAGTATTCCCTGCAGGTTTTTAGAACTGTTTGGGACCTGTGACACCTGTTTCCTTACAATTTCTACCTATGTCAATTAGTAACATTTATACTATGACTGACCCTCCTTTCTATATAAGCAGATAACTTGTTTTGTATTACAGGTCCACAGCTGGAGGGGAATTTTGCGCCAAGATATACTACATACCTATAACTGATTTTGATGAGATTTTATGCTTAATACTGTTACTGAAACATTTTAAGGCTTTTGATATATTGTTATGGAATGAATGTATTTGCATATGGAAAGAACATGTCTTTCTGGGATCCAGAGGGTGGAATATGATAGTTTGAAACTGGGTGGACCCCAGAAGATCATGTCCTTAGAGCTAATCCATTCCTGTGCCTTCCCAATTATCAGGGAAGTTGAGTATTGAGTATTGTTAGGTGAAAAATATGTCTGCTATTGTTTTTATGTAGAACTTAAGTATGATTTAAGATGATGTGTATGATTGCCAAGTTGACAAGGGGTGGACAGTGACGGTGAGGTTCATGTGTCAGCTTGGCCAGGTAATGGTGCTCAGTTGTTTGGTCAAGCAAGCACTGGTCTAATTGTTCCTGTAAGGACATTTCATTGACTTGAATCATTAGTGTGTTGGTTGCATCTATGACTGATTATATCATCAATCAACTGAGTAGATTGCCTTCAGCAAGGAGAGATGTCTCATCCAATCAGTTGAAGGCCTTAAAAGGAGAAGTGATGACTTCAGCAATCAAAAGAGAGAATTTCCATCTCTACTTCAGCCAGCCAGCTTCTGGAGAATTCATCTGAAACCTTCATTGGAATTCCAGCTTACAGCCTGCCCTACGGAATGTGTACTCATGTATCCCCACAGTTGCGTGTGACAATTTTTATAAAATCTCATAATATTTACAGATATGTCCTGTCAGTTCTGTTTCCCTAGAGAACCCTGACTAATACACATACTGAAGAGACTACAGTATAATGTGTTTTATTTGCTCTGGGAAACCAAGAAATTCATGTGACTTCCTTTATTGCGATATTTGCTTAATTGTGGTGGTCTGGAACTGAAACCGCACTATCTCCAATGTATGCCTGTATTCTGTGTTTCAACTACTCAGCACTGTAGTTGTTGCACAAAAGCAACTATAGACAATACATAAACAAATGGGCGTCACAATGTTCCATTAAAACTTTATTTACAAAAACAGGCTGTGGGCTGGATATGACCCATAGGCTATATTTTGATGACCCGTATATTAGACATTCATTCAATTTGCAAAATTATTTTTTTTTAGAAATGGCATCACCATGAATATTATGTAATTCCTATACTTGGTAATTTGTTAGATAAACAAAATGCCCTTTAATACTGAGTAAGATTTTTTAAATGTCAGTAAATAGGTGAATAAATGATCAATTATAGTGGGTAGCCTTAATTGGGAATAGCTTTGAAATATAAAGAGAGGTTAAAAGGAGAAAAGCAAGGGAAAAGACTGAAAATTATTCTGATCATGTTATATGAAGTTACGTTTTAAATTGTCCGCAAACTACCCCATGCTCTCCTTTAAATTTTGTCACCCTCAGTCCAAAATCCTTCCATTGGAAAATGCCCAATGAAGACTAGTATTTTAAAACAAAATTTAGTCTGAATTAAAATCATGTTCCAATAAAAGTACAAAAATATAATATTAACTCCTATAAATGTGAGTTGAATATACCATTTGGATGCAGCTTTAAATGCAAATTTAAAAAGAAAAGTTTTATCTTTCTTATAATTTTAGAGGAGGTTTATCATTTAGGGTGGAATAGGCTGCTTAGGATGAAATTCTGTGAGAGTCCAGTCATTTCATTATATTCATTAAATTACACATTTTTAGCTCTACTTTTAGCAATTTGGCTCACCCTTTAAATGAAACTCAACCTCTTTTTCTCAGACCAGAAATCATTCTGCTAATTTCAGTAGTGCTCTATGAAGCATTTATCATCTATAATTTCTGAATAATGGCAATAAAATTGAAATTTATAAATACCTTTAAAATTCAGTATAAGTAGAAGAGGATTTGGGGGTAGGAACAAATGGAATAGCCCTTTAAAAAGTAAGGCTTTTAAAAAAAGTCTTGGAGAACTTTTGGAGTTCTCCAAAACTTGGAGAACTGGATATCCATATCCAAAAGAATGAGAGAGGAACACCATCTCACACCTTATACAAAAATTAACTCAAGATGGATCAAAATCTAAATATAGGAGCTAAGACCATATAGAATATTAGGGTTTTATTTTTTGAAATCAAAGATTGTCCAACAATGAGAATGGCTTTTAGATTTTCCGCTTCGTATCGTAATATTAAACAAAACAAAATTAAAAAATCACACCTAAGTTATAATTTCCCAGTCCCCTTAAATACCATTCTTCCTCGGTTGGTGACTACATGGATCTTTTTGACTCAGCAGATAAAAACTTGTCAGGCTAATTCATGAAACTGTTGTTCTCAGGTGCTACAAAGTGGGACTGTCAGCCTTATTTCTTTTCTTCTAGTTTTTCAGTCTCCTCTTCCTACAGGTGGATTTTAGGTATTTTACGACTTCTAAACCAATCCATAGTGTATCTTAGATTGCTATACAGCTGCTACCAAAAAAGGGACTGTTTTCCAATAAAAGTAGTTATGATAAATACATTATATAAAGACCTGTAATGTATTTTGTTTTCCTCCATATTAAAAAGCATATTTGTTATTTAAAAACA
This sequence comes from Cabassous unicinctus, assembly GCA_029593785.1. Lineage (NCBI taxonomy): Eukaryota > Metazoa > Chordata > Mammalia > Cingulata > Chlamyphoridae > Cabassous > Cabassous unicinctus. Next base: position 8,582 of record JAQZBX010062649.1, read on the forward strand.
CTCTTTTATTGTTTTTAAAAAACTCAAACATGAAAGATGATGGCATGAGTAAGGCTATAAAGTAAGAAATGAAAATCTGCCCTTGTGTTTCCTCAAGGTACCACTTTTAACAATACATCCTTCTAGATATTTTTCTATATATTTACAAATGCACATTTTTATACATGTTTTCCATTGGCTTTTTTGTTTTTCAAACATATGAATATCCTTTAAATCAAGAGTTTTCAGGGAAGTGGATGTGGCTCAAGCAGCTGGGTGTCTGCCAACTACATAGGAGGTCACGGGTTCAGTTCCTGGTGCCTCCTAAAGAAGACGAGCAAGACACAAAGCTGATGCAACGTGCTGGTGTGGTGAGCTGAGGCAACAAGATGATGCAACAAAGAGACACAACAAGGAAACACAATGACAGAAACAACAAGGAGGGAGTGGGGGTGGCTCAAGAAAATAGGCACCTCCCCGATGGGGGTGCAGAAAATAAGTAAAATAAATCTTTAAAAAAAGTTTTCAATGTCAACACTATTGGCATTCAGGGCCTGATGATTCTTTGTTGTTTGGGAGCTGTCCTGTGTGCTGTAGGTGTTTAGCAGCATCCCTGGCCTTCACCTACTAGAGGCCAGTAGCAGTCCCCCAGTTGTGACAACCCGAAATGTCTCCTATATAACCAAATGTCCCCTGGGACAGTTGAGAACCAGTGCTTTAATGCTCAACAACTTTTTTGGTACCAGAATAGCAATATGGTCATATTTCCATGTTGTTATTTCTAAATCTACTTTTTTTTTTTTTTTAAGCATCTGCATGGTATTCCATTTTATGGATACTTACCAAAAAAAATTTTTTAAGCAAATCAATTTTATTGTTACATATTAATAAGTCACAAAATTTATTCAAAGTATACAATCAATGATATTTGGTATAATCACATAGTTCTGTGTTCATCACTTCAATCATTATTAAATCATTTTCATTATTTCAATAATAAATAATAAACAAAAAAGAGACAACGAAATTCCTCACCTGTGAATCTCTTTGTTTCCCCTGCTATACATAGCTTCTCTTTCTGGCTATTCTTGCACACTTATTTTTTTATTAAGTAGTTTTATTGAGATATATTCACATACCATATGATCTATCCAACGTGGCTTTTTTTGGTAAGACCTACCAACGGCGTGTGGATTTCCTGGGGTTGTCTGCTATGCCTATAGTGTCTAGATCTTCTAGAGCCCTCAGGAGCCCCCCTGCTTGAGGCACTGTTTACTGTGGCAGTCAGTGAGATCTTCCTGAGACCTGCATAAGTGTAACCTCTGGAGTGACCTCACGACTCACTTTGAAATCTCTTAGCCATAAAAACTCATTTGTATTTAAAATTTCCCCATATTGGTCAAAGTATTTTTCTAAATGCATCACTAGTTGGCGCTTGGTAGTAATCCTTCTGAGCCAGGGAGGCCCATCAGTGGGAGTCATGTCCCACACCAGGGGGAAGGCAGTGAGCTTATATTCTGAGTTTGGCTCAGGGAGAGGCCACATTTGAGCAACAAGGAGGCTTTCAGGAGGTAATTCTTAGGCAATATATGTTACTATATAAGTTTCAATTTCACAAGGACAAGGTACTTAAGTACAAGCATCAATATCAAGGGCCTGGCGTATTGGTCTGTCCTCCTTCACTAGGCACTGCCCATGTACTCTCGAAATTCTTGCCACTCTATTAGAGAATGTAGCAGGACTCCCCAGGATGGGAATTCAATATTCCATCTCTTATTGTGTGGTTCTCCACTCAGCGAGACAACACCCCATGACCATGTGAACACATTCCTATTCCACAGAGGTATTCCCCAGGTGCACCCCTCCCCATATAGCCCACCACCACCAACAACCCACACCAGTGATCATCCCCTGCCACAGTTGTGCTGCTTCTGCAATCCAAAACCAAGCCAAAAACATTTTATTTTGCATTGTGCCTTTCATCGCCATTAATTCTGTTATCTTTTAAGTATACTGACAATTTCTTCTGTATGTTCCCCTGGTGTCTTATGTGTTTTTTTTCTTTATTTTCAAAAAAGGTTTAGGCTACAGAAAAGTCACCCAGAAAATATAGGGGATTCCCATATACCTACCCCCTCACATTTTCCCTTATTAATAACATCTTACATGAGTATGGTACATTTGTTACACTTGATGAATAAATATTGAAGCATTGGTACTAAGCTTGGTTTACATTATGGTTTACACTTTGCAGCTTACACTTTTATAAGTTTGTCACAATGTATAATGACCTGTATCCGGCATTGCAAAATCATGCAGAACAATCCCAATGCCCTAAAAATGTCCTATGTTCCTCCTCTTCTTCCCTCCCCCTCTCCTCGTAAACCATGTTAACCACTAAGTTTCACTTTTTGAAGAAGAAGGCTCATAGCTACATGCATTAATATTGAGGGCTTGACTTACTAGTCTGTTTTATTTTATTAGGCTCTGCCTATGTACTCGAGAGATCCTTGCCCTCTATTTGCGAATGTGGCGGGACTGCCCAGGATATGAGTTTAATATTTTCTTATTTATTGTGTGGGCCTCTACTCACTAAGACCTGAAAATCTGCAAAGTTCACCTGTTCCTTCCTCCAGCCTACCCTTCAGTTCCATGGATAGTCTAACCCACCCCCCACCCTGCTCACCCTCACACTCCAGCACCATTGACCCCACTCACATCCATGCACCACCATCACCCCTATCCACTGCCAAACCACCCCCTTCCACTTTATCATGGGTTTTGCCCATACTGAGCATCAGCTCACCACACTCTACTCCTTCTGTCTCCTGATAACCTATCTTTCAGACTCTAGCTCTGTGAGTCCGTTCAATATGCTTACACCATATCAGTGAGGTCATGCAGTATTTGTCCTTTAATGACTGGCTTACTTCGCTCAACATAAGGTCTTCAAGATTCATCCATGTTGTTGCGTGCGTCAATACTTCATTCCTTCTTACGACTTAGTAATATTCCATTGTATGTATATACCAAAATTTACTTATCCATTCATCTGTTGATGGACAGTTCAGTTGCTTCTAACTATTGGCAACAGTGAATAATGCCACTGTGAACATTGCTGTGCACGTATCTGTTCATCTCCTGCTTTCAGTTCTTCTGGGTATATACCCAGCAGTGGGATTGCTGGATCATATGGCAATTCTATAGTTAGCTTCTGAGGAACTGCCAAACCATCTTTGTTTCTGCTTTTAGTTCTCAGTTTATATAAGATTCCAGCAAAAAGTGGAGACTCAAACCTGTGTCACGCCTCACTGCCAGAGTCCCATCAAAAACCCGAAAGAAATCTAATCAAAGGTCACTTTGATTTTCCTTTCCCAGCCCTTTACCTCATATCTGATGGGTCCCCCTTTCTCCTTCTTCAGAATTGTCTTACTCTTCTTGGCCCTTTACTCTTTGATTAGGACTCTCTCCCATCCTTTGTGCTATTGACTTTATGTGATTTTCTTATAAATATACTATAAATTCCACAATATTTGGTATCCTTTTTCAGCTTAACCAGTCAATTAAATTTTAAAGACCTACCCCTCACCAGAAAAAAAAAAATAAGTAAAATCTCTTTTATATTTACCCATATATTTACTGTTTTCAGAAATTTTCATTTCTTTCTGAAAATCTCAGTTTCTGTTTGGTATCATTTTCCTTCAACCTGGAAATCCTATTTAATTTGACAATATTTCCCATGTAATTGATAGCATATTAAATAAACCTAATTATTTCTAGCACTTCTTTTGTTACAAAGTGAAAGAACATATACTTTCTGATTTTCCAGGGGCCCTCTGGAAAAACCCAAAGATAATTTGAAATCAGTAAGATGTCATTTAGGGTTTGATTTTGAGAAGGAAAAATGTCAAGATGCATCAGGTTTGCATGTTTTGTTCAATAGGAAAATGGATCATTTGAAACAATATTTAGTTCCCTATTTAACCAAAGAGACAATAAAATATTTTAAAACTCATTAGGAGTTAGCATGAATTTAAAATAGAAAGAACAAGAATTTCTTAGTTCTTTTAAAAGTGAGAAGACTTGTTCTCTAGTAGTAAAGGATGATAAGGTCAATATAAATATCAATAAGGATATTCTTTTATTTTTCATTGTGTTTTTTTAAAAGTCTATTTTATTGATACATATTAATAAAGCAAACAGTCCATCCAAAGTGTACAATCAATGGTATTTTGTATAATCACATAATGTGTATTCATCACTTCATTCATTATTACAGCATTTTCATTGTTCCAGTAATAATGCAAATAAACAAAAAACATACAAACATAAAAAGCTCTACCCCTTAATAATCATCTCTCAATCTCTTTATGCTTCCCCTGTCATACATAGCAGCTATTCTGTTTCTGTCTTTCTAATTCATTTGTATTTATATTTTGTATAGATGGAGCCAAACAATATGTAGTACCTTTTGTCTTGTTTCTTTTACTTAGTATATTTCCTTTTTTTTACCCTTAGTGGAAGATTATTAATATATTATTATACACTACTGTCTATATATTGCTTTGGTTGTATTTTTGCCTGATATTAACATCTTGTAACATTAATGTACAATTTCAAAGAAAAACAGTCTTATATATGCAATATTACCCATATTCATATTTCACATGAGGTTTTCTGAATAAAATTTTATTGAAGTATATCATTCATACATGAACACACATAAACAATAAATGTGTAGTAAATTTTGTGCATTTACAAAACAAACATGCATATAATCATACAAGGCTCCCATACATCTCCCTACCACCAACAACTTGCATTGTCGTGAAACATTTGTTAGAAACTATGAAAGAGCATCATCATCAAAATATTACTAAGAATTGTAGCCCAAAACTTACTTTTGCTGTATTTCCCCCCCAACCCACCCAATTATTAATACCCTATGTTAGTATTTTATGTTTGTTGTTGTTTAGGAGAAAACATTCCCGTATTTGTCTTGTTACCTACAGTCCATCATCCACCATTGGATTCCCTGTGTTACACAGTCTCATGCTTTGTATAATCCATTCCATGTGTACACTCAGTGGCTCTCATTTTCATCACAGAGTTGTGCTGTCACCAGCTTAGTCAATTTTAGAACGTTTTCATTACTCCAAAAGGTAAAATCCCATATCCCCCTATATCCCCTGTTGTCCCTTAGTATTGAAAAAAGAACTTCTTGCCATTGGTGCAAACTATTACAATATTACTGTTAACTATCGTCTGTAATATACATTAGTTGTAATTTTCCTATGTATCACCATATTCTTAGCACTTTGTAAAAGAAGAGCATTCTTATATTCATATTATTAACCACAGTCTTCATCCACCACCGAAATCGCTGTTATATATACCCTAGATTATTCTCTAGTTTCCTTTCAATTGATATTTACCTTCCACATTCCCCTTTCAACCACAATCACATTTATAAATCAGCAGCGTTTATTATACTCATTATAATGTGTTACTATCAACTCTATTCATTTCTACACTTTTACATTTAACCTTATTAATAATGCTACATACATTAAGCATCATTTCCCATTCTCAACCCACCTTCTATTTCCCAGTAACTTATACTTTAGAGTTTACCTCCAAGTGTTTACTTATCATATTTAGTTCATATTAGCGAGACCATACAATATTTGTCCTTTTGTGTCCGGCTTATTTCACTCATCATAATATCCTCTGCTTACATCCATAATTATATGCATCCTGATTTCATTTCTTCTTACAGGTGAGTAGTATTCCATTGTGTATATATGCCACATTTTGTTATTCATTCATCGGTTGATGGACGCTAGGGGCTGTTTCCATATTTTAGCAATTGTCAATAATGCTGCTATGAACATCAGTGTGCTGACGTCAGTTCGTGTCCTTGCTTTCAGTTCTTTTGAAGGTATATCTAGTAGCGGGATTGCAGGATCATACAGAATTCCTATATTCAGCTTCTTGAGGTATTGCCAAACTGTCTTCCACAGAGGCTGCACCATTCTCCATTCCCGTCAACAGTGAAGGAGTGTTCCTGTTTCCCCACTTCCTTTCCAGCACTTGAGGTTTTCTCGGTTTTTTTGTTTTTTTTTTAAATAATGGCCATTCTATAAGGTGTAAAATGGTATCTTATTGTAGTTTTGATCTGCGTTTCCCTAATAGCTAGTGACGTTCAGCACTTTTTCTGTGCTTTTCTGTTATTTGTATTTCCTCTTTGGAGAAATGTCTTTTCAAGGCTTTTGCCCATATTTAAATTGGGCAGCTTGACTTTTTTTATCATGAGTTGTATGATGACTCTATGTAACATGGATATCAAACCCTTATTGGATATGTAGTTTCCAAATATTTTCTCCTGTTGATTAGGCTGCCCTTTTACTTTCTTTACAAAGTCTTTTGAAGACAAAAGTGTTCAATTTTGAGCAGGTCCCATTGATCTATTTTTTCTTTTGTTGCTCATACTTTGGGCGTAAGGTTTAAAAAACTACTGCATACCACAAGATCTTGAAGATGTTTTCCTACATTTTCTTCTAGATATTTTATGGTTGTAGCTTTTACAGTTAGGTCTTTAATCCATTTTGAGTTAATTTTTATCTAAAGTGTGAGATAGGGGACCTCTTTCTTTCTTTTGGATATAGATATCCACTTCTCCCAGCATCATTTGTTGAATAGACTGTTCTGACCCAGCTGGGTGGCCTTAATAGCATTGTCAAAAATCACCTGACCATCTATGTGAGGATCTATTTCTGAGTTTTCAATTTGGTTCCACTGGTCCATCTATCTATTTTATATCAGTACCATGCCGTTTTTTTGTTTGTTTGTTTTGTTTTTTACCACTGTAGCTAAGTAATATGCTTTTAAGTCTGGAAGTAAGAAGCCTCCAACTTTGTTCTTATTTTTAATACATTCTTTGTGTATTCGAGGCCCTTTACCCTTCCAAATAAGTTTGATAATAGGCTTTCCATTTCTGCAAATAAGGCTGCTGGGGTTTTTATTGGGATTGTGTTAAATCTGTAAATCAGTTTGGGTAGAATTGACATTTTAACAATATTCCATCTTCCAGTCCATGAACATGGAATGTCTTCCCATTTATATAAGTGTTCTTCAGTTTCTTTTGGCAATTATTTGGAATTTTTTGAATACAGGTCCATTATGTCCTTAGTTAAGTTTATTCCTAAATATTTGATTCTTTTAGTCGCTATTATAAATGGAGTTTTTTTTTCTGATTACCTCTTCAGATTGCTCATCAGTAGATTATTGAAACACTATTAATTTTTACATATTAATCTTGTATCCCACCACTTTGCTGAACTTGTGTGTAAGTTATAGTAGCCTTGTTTTGGATTTTTCAGGATTTTCTAGATATAGGATCATGTCATCAGCGAATAGTGAAAGTTTTACTTTTCTTTTCCCATTTGGGTGCCTTTTATTTCTTTGTCTAGCCTAATTGCTCTAGCTAGAACTTCTAGCACAACATTGAATAATAATAGTGACAGTGGGCATCCTTGCCTTGTTCCTGATCTCGGCAGGAAAGCTTTTAGTCTTTCACCATTGAGTATGATGCTAGCTGTAGGTTTTTCATATATACACTTTACCATATTGAGAAAGCTTCCTTCAATTTTTATCTTTTGGAGTGTTTTTATCAAGAAATAATGCTGTGTTTTGTCAAATACCTTTTCTGCATCAATCGAGAGGATCATGTGATTTTTCTTCTTCAATTTATCAATGTGGTTTATTACACTAATTGATTTTCTTGTGTTGAACCACCCTTGCATACCTGGGATAAAACCCACTTGATCATGGTGTATAATTCCCTTAATGTGCTTTTGAATTCTGTTTGCAAATATTTTGTTGAGGATTTTTGCATCTTTATTCATTAGAGATATTGGTCTGTAATTTTCGTTTTTCATAATATCTTTATCTGGTTTTCCTATTAGGGTGATGTTGGCTTCATAGAATGAGTTTGGTAGCATTCTTTCCTGTTCAATTTTTTGGAAGAGCCTGAGCAAGATTGGTATTAGTTCATCTTTGAATGATTGGTACAATTCACCTTTGAACCCATCTGGTCCCGGGCTTTCCATATTTGGGAGGTTTTTGATGACTGTTTCAATCTCTTCACTTGTGATTAGCTTGTTGAAGTCTTCTATATCTTCTAAAGTCAGTATAGGTGGTTCATGTGTTTCCAGGAATTTGTCCATCTCATCTACATTTTCTAGTTTTTGGCATACAGTTGTTCATAGTATCCTCTTATGATCTTT